>PVJX010001388.1:0-165565 GCA_004027295.1 Dolichotis patagonum | reverse complement strand
AAAACTTCTCAAGTCTGGGAATGAGATGGATACTCAGAGAATGCAGCCATTTAGAACCCCAAATAGACCCAATCTGAAAAATAACTTTCCATGACACATCATAGTCAAATTGCCAAAAATTCAGAACAAAGAAAGAATATTTAAAGCTGTTAGAGAGAAATACCAAATCATTTTTAAGGCCAAACGCATTAGAACAACGGCAGACTTTTCAACTGAAAATCTAAAGGGCAGGGATGTTTAGAATGAGTATTTCAGCTCAGTGGCATAAGCACCTGCCTGGCAAGCGCGAGATTGTGAGTTCAATCCCTGGTACCAAAAAAACAAAAAAACAAACAAACAAACAAAAAGAATGAGTATTTCAGGCCATGAAAGAAAATAATTGCCAACCCAGGTCACAGTCCAGCAAGAATATCCTTCAAAATTGCAGAAGAAATAAAGACCTTACAAGATAAATATAAACTAAAGAAATTCATGACCACTCAGCCACTGTAGAAAATACTCAAGAGAACTTTAAGCTTTGAAGAAGACATCACAACCTGAAATCAAGGGAAAGAATAAATCACACTGGGAGAATAGATAAATAAATGAGAATCAGAAGTGAATCAATCACAAGGAAAACAACAAAATGATAGCAGTAAAGACATACCTTTCAATAATAACTCATAATGTAAATTGTCTTAATTTTCTAATAAAAGTAGGCTGCCAGACTAAATCAAAAGCAAGACCCCCAAATTAGTCTAAATGGAGCAAGTGAGCTGAGTGGTTCAGTGTTTGTGTGTCAGACACCAGTAACACTTGCAGCATGGCTGACCAACTGACTGAAGAACAGATTGCAGAATTCAAAGAAGCTTTTTCACTGTTTAACAAGGATGATGACGGGACTATAACACCAAAAGAATTGGGAACTGTAATGAGATCTCTTGGGCAGAACCCTACAGAAGCAGAGTTACAGGACATGATTAATGAAGTCAATGCTGTGGTAAGTCTTCAGTTTCAGGGAATGCGATGTTTTGAAGAAGAACTATTTATAATCTACTTAATGTTTCAATTAAATGATTTCGGGTCATGGTACCATTGACTTCGCTGAATTTCTGGCAAGGATGGCAAGAGAAATGAATGACAGACAATGAGGAAGAAGTTGGGAAAGCATTCTGTGTATTTGATAAGTATGGCAGTGGTTATATTAGTGCCGCAGAGCTTCGCCATGTGATGACAAACCTTGGAGAAAAGTTAACAGATGAGGAGGTTGATGAAATGATCAGGGAAGCAGATATTGATGGTGATGGTCAAGTAAACTATGAAGAGTTTGTACAAATGATGACAGCAAAGTGAAGCCATTGTACAGAATGTGTTGCATTTCTTGTATGAAATTGTTTATTTGCCTTTTCTTTGTAACTTATCTGTAAAAGATTTCCCTCTACTGTCAAAAAAATATGCATGTATAGTAATTAAGACTTCATCCTTCCATGTTTTCTTCCCTTATCTTACTGTCATTGTCCTGAAACCTTATTTTAGAAAATTGATCAAGTAACATGTTGCATGTGGCTTACTCTGGATATATCTAAGCCCTTCAGCACATCTAAACTTAGATGGAGTTGGTCAGATGGGGGAACATCTGGGTTATGCCTTTTTAAAGTAGTTTTCTTAGGAATTGTCAGCATGTTGTTGTTGAAGTGTGGGGTTGTAACTCTGCATGAACTACGGACAGTCAACAATATGTACTTAAAAGTTGCACTATTGCAAAACGGGTGTATTATCCAGGTACTTGTACACTATTTTTTTGAACTGCTGGTCTCATACCAGAAACATTTTCTTTTATTGTTACTTGCTTTTTGAACTTTGTTTAGCCACTTAGAAAAATATGATTATGGTACAATTTGCCTCAAATCCATTCCAAATTGTATATTTGTTTTCTGATAAAAAAAAATTACAAGTTACCAAAAAAAAAAAAAAAGGAAGACCCGTTCATAAATTGCCTGCAAGAAACACACCTCACATGCAGAGACATGCACAAACTGAGAGTGAAAGGCTGTAAGATGATACTTCAAACATCTAGAGCCCAAAAGCAAGCAGAAGAATCTATACTCATATACAATAAAGTGATTTCAAAACTAATATTAGTTAGAAAAGATGAAGATCACTACACACTGGTAAAATGAATAATTCACCAAGAAGACATAACAATACATAGTCACTGAACATTAATGCACCCAAATCCATAAAACAAACACTACTTGACATAAAGGGGCAGATAGAACCCAATAAAAATCATAGTGGATAACTTTAATACTCCAGTTTTATAGAGAGATCAATCAAACAAAAGATCAACAACAACAACAAAACCATGAATTAAACTACAATATAGATAAAATGGAATTAATAGAAATCCAAGAACAGCAGAATATATATGGTTTTCAGCAACTCATTAAATTTTCTCCAAAGGAGTCCATATTTTATGTCATAAATTATATCTCAAAAAATAGAAAACAATTGTAATGATCTCACATATCCTATCAGCTTGCACAGGAAGAATCCAGAAATAAGCAAAAGCAACCATAGAAACTACACAAACACATGGCATTTGGTAATACCCTTTTGAATTCTCAGTGGGTCACTGAAGAAATCAGGAGGTAAATTGAACAATTCCTAGAATCAAATGATGTTGAAAGCACAACACATCAGGATATGTGGAGCACAATGAAAGCAGTTCAAAGAGGTAAGTTTATGAGAGGAAAAGTGATGCCAAAGAAATAAACTAATGGTGTAGGTTAAGTTCCTAGACAAACAAGAACAAACCAATTCCCAAATTAGTAGAAGGAAAGGAATAACAAATATTGTGATGGTCATTAATGAAATAAAAAGACAAAAAAAATACAAAGGATTGATCAATCAAAGAGTTGAAAAGAGAAACAAGATAGATAAACTCTTAGCCAAAATGCTCAAAAGGGAGAGAAGACTCGAATTAATAAAATTAGAGATGAAAAAGGAAAAGGAAAAAGGAAAACAGACACTACTGAAATCCAGAGGATTTTAGAAAGCATTTTTGAAAACATGTATTTCAATAAGTTTGAAAATGGATAGAAGAAATGAATAAATTCCTAAACACATATAACCTGCCAAAATTGAACTAAGAAGATATAAAAAAGTCTAGAAAGCAATAACAAGCAATGAGACTGAAGCAGTAATCAAAATTCTCCCAGGAAAGCTGGGCATGGTGGTGTATGCATGTAATCCTAGTATTCAGAAGGCTGAGGTAGGAGGACTGCTGTGAGTTCAAGAACAGCCTAAACTATATAATGAGAACCTGTTTTCTCCCTCCTCCACTAAAAAAAATTATAAGAATAGAAAAGAAATGAAAGAAGAAAGTTCTAGGAGGAAATCCAATGGGTTTACTGCTGAGTTTTAGAGAACTAACACCAGTACTCCTCAAGCTTTTCCATGCAATACAAAGGTAAACAATGCTTAGAAATTCATTCTAAAAACTGACAAGTACCCTGATCACATGGGAAGTCAACAAAAAAAGAAAACTACAAATCAATATCCTTGAAGACTATAGATACAAAAATCCTTAATAAGATCCATGCAAACAGAATTCAACAACACATTTAAAAGTTCATACACAACAGGGTTTGTTCCATCTTGAAGATGAATGGATAGTTCAATATATGCAAATCAATTGATGTCATATAGCACATAAATACAATCAAGGATAAAAACACATGATTAAATCATCAGGGGACCTCTCTCCACTTCCTATTGATCTATATTCCACTTTGTTCTTCATTTGCATATATATTTTGAGGTAATTCATCTTACTTATATTGCTAGTTTTTCTTAGTCCATTGAAAAGAAAGTTTTATGCTAACTTCTATTTCTTCTTTGTAACAGAGAATCTGTTTTGTCAATGTCTTGTACTGAGTAACTATTTTGAAGATGCATAGTATATTTATTATCATTCTTCTCTGAATTTGTTATGACATTTTGTTGTTTCATAAAATAAAAAATAAAGTCTGAGAATGCAAAAAATATCACAAGATCATCTCAATAGATGTAAAAAAAACCTTGGCAAAATCCAATATCACTTTACAATTTAAAAACTGAATAAAATAGATATAGAAGAATCTTTCTTTAATTTGACAAAAGACATGTGTGACAAATCCACAGTCTATATCATACTGAATGAATTTCCTTTAATGTAAAGAACAAGACAAGAGTATCCACTTTCATTATTCCTGTTATTGAGCAGTTCATACTTGAAACTTTAGCCAGGGCAATTAGGCAAGAGAAAGAAATAAAAGAGATACAAATAGGAAAGGAAGACATTAAATTATCCTTCAGTATAGACAATATGATCCTTTACATAGAAAGCACACAAAACTTCATCAGAAGATTTTTAGTTCTGATACATAAATTTGGCAAAATGGCATGATACAAAATCAACACACAAAAAAAATCAATAGCATTCCTGTACACCAATAGTAACCTTAAAGAGAAAGAAATCAGGAAAACAAGTCCATTCACAATTGCTTAAAAAAATAAAATATCCAGGAATCAAGCTAACTAAGTAAGTGAAAGACCTCTACAATGAAATTATAACATTGAAGAAAGAAATTGAAGACATTAGAAAATGGAAAGGTCTTCTTTTTTCATGGATCAACAGAACTAATACTGTTTTTTTTGCTTTGCTTTTGGGGGGGATAAAATGAACTTGTTTATTTCATCTTTTAGTCATGTTGGGACAATAGAGAAGAAAGAATAGGAATTTTAATATTTTTAAAAAGAGAATAAGACACAGAAAAATCAAGAAGCAAGCAAACAAAGAAAAACAATAAAAAAGTAAACAGATGATGAAAACAACAAAGCAATAGCAATACAAGATTTCCAACCAATATTATAGGAATTTAACAATGGTTGTTATATTTCATATTGTTATCTTCAAAATAGTTTTTCAGGTTACCAGATACAGGCATGCAAAACTAATAAAAACAATATAATTTCCTTTTGAGTAACTTCTTTCCCTTTCACTATATCTATTATAACTTTTGGATCTTATTTACTCTTGCAGTTTCTTACACTAGCAAGATAATATGGTGTTTACATGTGCAAGTCTGATATATTTCACTTATGCATATGGTTTCTAGTTGCATCCATTTACCTATAAAAGCCTCAAGTTTATCAGAACTAACATTGTTAAAGTAGTTATATTACCAAAAGAAATCTATAGAGTCAATGTATTTCTTACTAAAATACCAACGCTCATCATAGAACTAGAAAAAAATTTTAAAATCTGTATGAAAACAGAGAAGGCCCAGAATAGTAGCGTAAATCACCCTGAGCAAAAAGAGCAATGTTGGAAGTATCATAACATCTGAACTCAAGTTGTACTATAAAAACCATATTAGCATAGAAAGTATGGTATGGACACAAAACAGACATGTAAACCAATGGAACAGATCATAGTAGACAGAAAAACAAACCTGTTTACCTACAACCGTATGATTTTTGACAAAGAGGCCAAATACATGTACTGGAGAAAAGACAACCTGTTTTATAAATGTAGCTAGAAAACTGGATCTCCATATACAGAAGATTGAAACTGGACCCTTATCTTTCAATCTGTACTAAATAAAATAAAAAAGGGATCAAGGACCTAAAAATCAGAAACCCTGAAACTTCTGGAAGAGAAAAATGGGGAAACACTTGAAACAATAGGCCCAGGCAACAACTTCCCAACTAGGCCTCCAATAGCATAGGAAATAATGGGGATGAATCAATAAATGGGATTTCATTACATTAAAAAGCTTCTGTGTAGCAAAGGAAGCTATCAATGGAGTGAAGAAAAAAACTATAGAATGGGAGAAAATCTTTGTGAGCTAATTTTCTGATAGAGGATTAATACCTGGAATATATAACAAACTAAAAAAATGACTTCAAAATGCAAACACCCTAGTTATAGATGAGAAAATCAACTAGACACTTCTCAAAATAAGAAATACAAATGCCTAAGAAATCTAGGCACAGTGGTGCATGCCTGTAATCCCAGTACTTTGGAGGCTGAGGCAGGCGAATCACTGTGACTTCGAGACCAGCCTGGATTACATAGTAAGTTTAAGGTCAACCTGAACTACATAGCTAGAACCTGTCCAAAAACGAAAAAAAGCTAGAAGTATGCAAAAAAAATTTTCAATATTTTTAACCATTAAGGAAATGCGAATCAAAACTACAATACTGTTTCATCTCTCCCCTATCAAAATGGCTATCATCATGAAAATAAAAAAATCTATGCCAGCAAGGATGTGGAGGAAAAAAAACTTTCTATGCTGATGATGTGAATGTAAACTAGTTCAATGACTATAGAAATCAGAAATCATAAAATTAAAAATAGAAATATCATTAGACCCAGCGATATGACTTCTTGGTATATTTGCCAAAGAATTAAAAACAATGTACTGTAGTGATACATGCGTACCAATACATGCTTACCCACTTTTATAGCAGCACAATTCACAATAGTTAAGCTATGGAAACTCCCTAGATAGAATCAGTAGATAAATTACCCAGTCATAAATAAGAATGAAATCAGGTCATTTACAGGACAATGGATAGAATTGGAAGCTATTAAGTAAAATAAATCAGACTCAGAATGTGAAATATTGTATGCCTTTTCTTATATGAAATCTAACATCATCATCATCATCACCATCATCATCATAGATAAAATAAGAGGGAGACAACAGGAAACTAGAAAGTAGGCTTTTAGAGATGAGGAAGGGGATCAGGAGAGAGGAGAAGAGAGTAAGAGAGAGTAGTGGGGTTAAAAAATAATCAAAATATGTTAAATTTGTGTACCAGTATACCAAAACAATCCTCGCTATCATCTATTACTAACATGCACTAATTTTAAAAAAATAAATCATAAGGAAAAATAATAAACTCAGACCAAAAGAGTTGTAGAAGAGGATGGATCTCCCAGGCCTTCTTGGATCCTTGCTGTTTTCCATTTCCTGGTCTACTTAAGCTTCCGTCTCAAGCAACAAAGCTTCTACAATTGCAGGGTCTCTGACTGTGGGTCCCTTCTTGCAAAACTGTGCCAAAGTAACTGTCTATCCTTTGTCTTTTTGTACTTTGAAGGTTGGTTCTGATGGGAACCGGGTCATTCATTCATGTATCATTGCCAAACTAACAAGTATTGACTCTCTACCTATGGATATTTCCCCATAAATATTCTGAAAAAAAGCCAAAAAGAAAAGAAGACAGGGCAGTGTTCTAGAAGGTAGATGAAAAACTTGACAAAATAAAACCTGCCATCTTGTTTCCTGGACAGGGCTTTCTAGGAGACATTTGCTTTTCTCTGGCCTTCTTTTGATTTAGCAGTTGTCTTGGACAGACAGGAACCCCCTGCCCTGGGGGAAAGTTCAAGACACAGAGAAGGGATGGCCCCTGAAGTCAACATTAAAATGTGAGGATTCTTCAAATATTTCAGCAACTCCTGTTTCCCCTTGGTTGAATGAGACCAAACATTTTTTGACTGATGAGAGACCACAGAGCAAGGGCCTTTGTAGCTTCCTTAACAACCTGTCCTTCCTGAAGCCATCACAGGCCTAAAGAACAAATGTAGGTCTCTATGCAGAAACTAGTTCCTTCTCTCTTGCTGAAATCCAACTCCCAGTCCAGCCCATGTAGCATGAGCTCATTCTGCCCCAACTGGGAGAATGAGAAAATGGTTTGTGAATTTTTCTTCCACTCTGTCAAAATAAGAACAGAAAAAATATGCCTCTGTGAGAGGGTTTTCTTTCAGCTTTTATTTGCACACATTCTATGTAATTATGGTCAGCAAGAGGGCATTTTCCATAGCCACACTAGCGGTGTTTTCCACACAAAGGTTTATGCTGGCGGGCAGCCTACCCTGGAGCTATTTACTTGTGCGGTAGATAGAAAACCATCAGACCTATGACCAGTCAGACCCAAGTGAAATGTTTTCATTTGGACCTCTCCTATAACCGGGCAGATTATTTTAATTTCCCCTCCAACTCCTGTGTCTTTTTTCTAGGTAAGTGACTCAATATGGTGCAACCACCTTTATGCAACCAACTCTGGGATAATTTCCACATCATAATAAATGTTCACATGCTAAAATGCCTCTTCCTAGCTTTCTAGATCTTAGAAGTTTCTTATCCAATTGTAGTAGTTGGTTTTCTGTCACTATAATGAAATATCTGAAATAATTAACTTATAAAGAGAAAAGGTTTATTTTGGCTCATGGTTTTGAAGGTTTCAGTCCATGATTGATTGGCCTTATAGTTTTGGTAAGGCAAGACATCATAGCAGGTGTGTGTGGTGAAGGGTACTTGCCCACATCATGAGTCAGTGAACAAAAAACAGGGGGAGGAGCTGGGTTCCCATAATCCCCTTTAAGGTCACACCCCCAGTGATTTAAAGACCTCCCTCTAAACCCTAACCTTCTGGAGGTTCACCATCATCTCAAGAGCCACACTCTGGAGATCAAGCCTTGAACACGTGGAGGACATTTAACATGTAAATCATAGCACCAGCATGATTCCTTGCAACTTAGTCTCTTTCTCTCTCTATCCAGTTAACCTTTGCCTCTCTGGACCCTTACACACAGAGCTCATTTCTTCCTCCAGTCCATTTTGTGCCTCCATCCATGATGTGCCTCACCATCTCAATCCAAAATGCCTGGCTCCTTCCCTTGGTGTCTCTGAACCCTACAACCAGCTCTGGCCTCTTCTCAGTGAAGCCCACTGACTGCTGAAAATATCCCATTCCTCCCTTCTTCAGTGAGCCGTGAAGTGGTGTTGGTGGGTTACTAACTGCCCATTTTGTAATTAATGAGTCCCCTAGACAAGTGAATCAAAATGTTAATATTGGCTGTGTATAGAACTATGATATAAAGCATGTAGCAAATATTTGTTGAGCCTCTACCTAGCTTGTGGTTAGTCCTGTGGGGACTGTTCCATGTCAGAAAATTCTTCAAGGCAATGTAAGACAGGTCAAAAAGAAAGAAGAACCAACACCATCCATGAGAATGGGCAGGGTTGGGAGACAGCTCCAAGTGACAGAGGAGTCAGTTATCTGCTGTTTACTGGGGGCATGGATGAGTGAATGCATGCATATTAAGTATGGATGAATCAGAAAATTGATGATTCAAAAGGCATCCATCCATCTACCATTCAAGAAACATTTACCAAACACTTCTGTTCTAGTCATAGCCATCAGTGAGACGGTAGTGAATTCTGTTGGTGTGGCAATTCATAAGCCAACCAACGATGACATTAAAAGTCTAAAAAGAAGTGATAGTAGTGGCTATTTGTAAAACACCTACACCATGTCAGGAACTTCTTACATGTTATTGCTACAGTTTTGACCCTGGGGTGTCAAAACAAACTTATAGGGGGATTTTGGGTTAAATTTTTAAGGGAAACATAACGTTACCTAACATCTGTTAGACACTGTAAACTACTGGTTCAAGGTAGTTTAACCATTTTAACATTAGATCATACTATACTCCCTCTAACAATATCATATCTTTGAGGAGCTGAGCCATTAGAAGTGGCTGTAATAAATAAACAAACAAGAGCTATATGAAAGTCAGCACAGGGCTAGAGATAAGAGAATCAGTGCCCAATCAGAGTCCAAGTTTTGAGATGTGGTACATTGCCTACATCCCATTAGCAAATAACTGGCTACTTGAGATCAAATCAAACTTATTTTTTCTTTCAATCTACATGTAACTACTTCATAAGGACATAAATTCTTATTGAGTTGCTTGATCCTAACTTCTAAGATTGTAGAGCAAACAGACTCTGAAGGTTTTAGTGCTGGATCTCAAGAACAGAATGTCGGGATGTAGCGACTATGGTCAATCCAGCAGAAAAACACTTGAGACTCAAATGACTTTCCTTGCAGCCTGGTGCTTTCTGAAAACGCGAATAGCTACTATATGACAATATCCTCAAATGTCCAGACTTCTGGCATTTCAGGTGACAGTGCCTGAGCAAGTTTATGAGAGAAAGGCAGCAAGTTCCCTGGGGGGCTGGGGGAGGCTCTTCTGGAATTGGGAAAAATTTAGGTCAACATCATTTGAACCTTGACCTCCTGCTCTTCTGTCCCTGGCCAGACATTTCCATGACCTTTACAAATTCTTCGGCCTAGAGGAAAGGCTTCTTGGCCTCTCACCTCCAGAGGCCACCAAAGGGGCTGGGAACAGATTCAAAGACACCTCCCTCCCCAGGAAAGCATGAAGGGTCTCTGGAGAGTAGAGGGGCTTCCCTGCAATGCAGAAATCTTCAAAGCCCAAGCCCACAGGCACTGTGAGCCCCAGGAGGGAGAGCCTGAATGCCAAGGGGTCTGGTGGCTGGACCCCCTACCATGGCAGCTAGCTGGCTCATAGGAGTCCGAAAAGCCTAATTCAATTACCCTTATCAGAATGCCTCTGAACTTAACAAAGCAGATAATCAGTTCCAGAGACAGATACTGCGTGGGGGGCCAAAATTATTTTGCTTCCCCAAATTGGAGGCTGAAATTGGAGATGTTTAGGTAATGGAAAACATAATCCTTCCCTAGACTTAGACTCCCTCCTTCTACCCACACCTGAGACACTCTTCCACTCTGAGCCCAGGAAGCTGGGATCCAATATCCACACTGAACACACCTGGTCATGAACTTGTCCTCTTTCCCGCATTGTGCCGTGGCCAGAAAGGGGCTGCTTAGGGCCCACAGGCAGGAGGGGGATGGATTAACATCTTTGGAGCCTTCTCCTCTGCATCAGCTACATATTACACATTATTTATTTAAACCATCAAACGTGCCTTTTGAAGAAAAATATTAGCACCTCACATTACAGAAGAAAACTGGAAACATTAATTCTACTGTCTGAGGACATCCCCTTACACAGCATAGGTAAGATTCAAACACAGGTTATTGCTCTTTGTAACTCACTGTGCCTCAGGGTCTCTCTGCTCAAAACAGAAGCTCGCACACCCAGGGACACACAGCAAAGCTCCAAGGCAGAGGTGTATCCTTTTTACTGGGGAAGTAGAGTCAGAGAGACTGCCTAACCAAAGGTCAATCAGTGTCTCATTTGGAATTTAAGGCCAAACAGCCTGAAATAAAAACCAGGACTCTTCACACTAGCTGACAGCTGCCATCCAAGTTGTTTCCTTGAAACTCGTGCAGTTCTAAGGGCAGGGTTATCTTCACATGTTCCCCGTGGACTAGCTCAGGGCAGGTCCCAGACAGAACCAACAGGGGTAGACATCTTTTTCTTCATGTGGGTGTTGGGGGATCAGGAGTATGGGTAAACGTTCAGAAGCCATCCCTTTCCAAAGAAAAGCTCTCATTTCCTGCCAACCTCAGAACTGTAAGCACAATGTTAGCCCTGGAAGGAGACTCAATTAGTGGATCACACCCCTCATTTATTTATTTGAACTTGTCTTTTTTATTACATAATACTCGACATGTACATAACAAAACATATGTGACTTACAAAGCAGAATAACAAAGCCTGTGATCCTTCTACTAAACCTTAAATGCAAACCTTGACAATGGATGCTTCTCTTATCTTTTCCCCTTCTCCCACAGAAATAATCACCATCCTGCATTTTTTGTTGATCACTTGCTTGATTATTTTTATAGTTTTTCCAAGTAAGGTGGCTTGGGAGATTGCATTGTTGTTCAAATACCCTCTGACTTTGCAGTTCCTCACATTAGAGGTGAAATGCACTTCCCCGCCCAATGATGCTAGATTTGCTTTAGCCAGCAGAATTATGTAAGCAGTGAAGAATTTGAATTCTGAGTCTAGGATTCAAGAGAACTCATGTGTGTTGATGTTCTCCTCTTGTATTTCTACCTCTGTCATGAGAAAAATGTGCTCAGGTCACCTACTGGTCCAAGGAGGATGAGACACATGCAGAAGAGACCTGGACACAATCTGAAGTTAAGTCCAAATGGACCCAGTTTAGCTGACCCAATCCTCAGTCAATCCATAGACACCTGACTAAGAATACATGAATGTTACAAACCACCAAGTTTTGGAGTAACTTGTTATACAGCATTACTGTAGCAATAGCTGACTGATACACAAGGTATCCATGACACAGCTATTGTTTATTTTTTTCTGAACTTTAAAGATGATCATTAACATTATATGCCATCATCTACTATTTTCTTTCCCAACTGTACATTTTCTTTCTGGGGCTTATCCAGTGGATTAAAGTACCGCAGTGTGGATGAGCTATAGTAGTTGCTCCCTCAGTTTAAAGATGAGGACAAGCCCTCCCTGCTAATTGGTACCATGCTGGGGAGAGCCAGATGCCAACCTTTACCCATGAGTCAACACTAATGGACTGTGGGGTAAGAGAACAAGAAGTCAACAAGAAGCAAGCCCTCCCTGCAAATTGGCACCATGCGCAGGCCACTGGGGGAATAGCTAGGCACCAGCCCCTTCCAGTGCACGGGCTGGGAAACGAGAAGAGCCAACACCCCCCACCCCATAAGTAACCAGCTGATCTGAAGAAATGTAGGCTGTGATGACGGCTATGGAGGTGGAATACAATTTAATGCTTGTAGTGTTTAGTGTGGTCTAAAATCAGAGGTCTGATTGTCTATTCAGAGGATGGCAATACACAGTGTAGCATCTATGGGGGATCTCCTTCTGAGGGTGGTGGCCATTGTTGATTCCCTATTGTCTTGCTTTGAAGTGCTGTATCATTTTCATTGTTTCATTCAGTTGGCTTTTGTTCTGTTTTGTTTTGTTTGATTTTATTGTATTGGATGGCATGGGCAGCTGTTTCCAAGATAACAAGATATATTATGGTAGCCGTTTGGGGTTACTATTATCTCATTTTCAAGTCCTTTGTTGCATTCATTGTTTTGTTTCTATTGGTTCTGTTCTGTTTTGTTTGATTTTTTCCTGTGTCTGAAGGTATCTGCAGCTATTTTGAAGACAGCTGGAGGCATTATGGTAACCATTGTTGATTTCCTATTGTTTTGAGGTCTTGTTCACTTACACTGGTTTGTTTTGATTGGCTTTGTCCTGTTTTGTTTTACTTTGTTGTATTCTCTTTAAAAGAAAAAAATTTTTAAAAAATAAAGACCAGGAAAAGTGAAAGGACCAGAGAGTTGAGGAGTGACTGAAGTAGACTGAGAGACCAAGTCTCATTTCTTCAGCAAACATTTATTGACCATTAGGCAAGTGCTTTCTTCAGTGCCAGGAATATAACAACGACCTGGACACAGAAGATTCTGGCCCTCAGGGGCCTTAGTTTATAGGGGACATTTCATGGAAAGATGGAAGGTCACACCTATGCCTCCTACCTGTGGTTGCCAGCTTTACCTTATTGATTTTGCCCTGCCAGATATTTTTCCCTCATTCTGGTCACCAACTACTGTCCCTGGACACAAATAATGTGATTAAGGCAGTATATGATCAAAGCAGGCAGAAACCAAAGAGTAGATAGCAGTCCTTGGGACTTCTGGCACCCGAGTTCCAGGGAAGAGGGTCACTGTAATTGAGAAGTTTGCACTAAGATTTAGGCACTTGAGGGAGATAGCTTTATGTTCTTTCAGAGGAAGTACACCTACAGGGTACTGGCAGGATTCTGGCCAGAGTGGGCCCTGCAGCCAGCTACACAGCCTCATAAACTTTGCTTCTGTGACCACAGTCAGACAGAGGAAGGATGAGGGAAGTTCCTCAGCCAGGAGGAGTTTGCAACCAAGTGAGAAAGCATAATAAGAAAAAACATGCAAGTCCTCATGCCCCAGATGACAAACACCAAACATCACAGACGTAACTGAACAGAGCTGAGGCAGACACACACTCATTAACATGGATGTGCAGATGCCCAGAGGTGGCTGCAATGACTGGGCCCTGCTGTCACTTCATGGACAGGTGTCCTTTGTTTCTCTGGAACATGTGAGTAATCCCCATGAGACTTTCTATTCATCTCATGCATTGGAAAAACAGCAAGCATCACTTTATATTAGAAGTGGATGGAAGCTGATTGCAAACTCCCTCAGTGATTCAGAAGCAATCGGAGTAACACAGGGAATGTCACTGGGAAAATCAGCCACCCTACATAATGGGAAGAAATGGCATGCTGATGACATGAGGTTTCACAGTGACGGCTGCTGAATAAAGAAATAGGTAATTGTCGGGGAGGGAGGATCGGCAACTCCTACCAATATAGGAGCAGCAAAACCAAGAATAACACCTGGATCCCTCAGCTCCAGCGCCCTCTCCCAGGAAGGCTACTGGCTGCCCCTCCCTCTGGACTCCTTCTTCCACCACTCCGGGAGGAGGAGGACATCCTTACTGCCACAGCTGCTCTACCAGCCCCACTCTCCTCGTATCTTACTGGCCATGGGTCAAGTGTGTACATTTTTGTAAAGTCTGTCCTGGGTCTTACGGTCAACAGTCTCTCATCAGAGGTGGATCAGAGAGCTGCAGCAGTAGGTGACCCTCCATGAGATGTGTGGCTTGAGAAGGTTGTTTGGACCTGGAAAGTCTAAGATTGGTGTAGATGTGACCTGCTGGAGAGAAGGACAATGAGGGATGGATTATCTGTCTTTCCCCCTGATTCCTATTTAAGAATACTTTTTTCAGTGTACGTATGAGTGTGTGCATGTGTTATTCCAAAGCAAATGTGTATACAATGATTTCTGTCCTTTGTAGGTAGATATAAGGGACAGCCCCAAAGAATAAAAGTAAGGAGCGGCCTGAATAAAGTTGCCGGGGGCTGTGGTCCCCCTTTAGTTACCCAGAACTTACATAGTTAGCAAGCATTGAAAAGATCCAGAAGACCAAGGGTAAGATCCATCTTGCCACTTCCCAGTGGCACCATCTCTGCAGGGCAAGACTTCCATCTTCTTGGACCCTGGTTGCCCCATCTGTAAGCGAGAGTGGGGAGAATGGTGGGTCCTGACCATCTCCCAACTGCAGGCACTGTTCACCTTCAGGAGCCTGTGGAGAAATGAAAAGCTTCTCTAAGGCTGGGCATGGTGGTGCACACCTAAAATCCCATCACTTGGGAGGCTGAGGCAAGAGGACCATCAGGAGTTCGAGGCCATGCTGGGCTACATAGTGAGTTGAAAGTCAGCCTAAATTATGTAATAATAAGACCTTGTCTCAAAACAAAAGAAAACACCCAAAAGCTTCTCCAGATGTGGCAATAAGAAAGGAAGAAAATAACCACATTTATTTGGACCAAAGTTTAAAATATTCTAAATGACTTTTATGGTCTATTTTATAAAATGTGGCACATTTTCTTTCTTATAGTCACTACTGTTATAATACATGTGTGTTCATTTTATTTCCCTATGCAGAGTTTCTTAGGAGCAATAAAAAGATTCATAGAACTTACTGAATTCCAAAATCAGAAGAATTTTGTTGTAACACACAATACTGTGAAATTATATTATTCTCTATATAACAGATTAAAGCAATCACATGCCAGCCTATGATATATCATTATGGATGATTTTATTTCTTGCTCACATCTATGTTGGTAGATGGATTGTGCTTCTGTGCCAGTTTTATAAGCAGACAAATTGAAGACAACAGGCTGGAAGACTTACTGAAGTCCACCTAACCTGTCGTAAAGCTAAATCTTGAACCACAGTCCTCCAATTTACTCCTTAGAAGCTGTCTGAGTATCTCCTCCCCCCAGGTGGCATTCAGAACAAGCCAGGGTACATAGTAGGTGATCAAAAAGCCATTATGGGTTGATTCAAATCACTGAATGATAAATGGCCCAGTTTAAAGGGTGGGACTGAATTACAAGGTCTTGCATGATTTTTTTTTTCTCTTCCATGAATACCCTGGAACTCTTCTATGTGTCCCTCACTTAGGACCCAAGGCTCTTGGGGACCCACCTGGGCTTGCTGGCACTAGCACCCCAGTTGTGTAGCTGGCCAGGTCCTGTAGGTTCTCTTATGAGAAGTCAGCAGGCACAGGCGAGCTTGGAAGCCCCCTTTAAAAACACATCCAAGTATGCATTCAGCCCTGGCCGACAGACAGGCCTACAAACCACCCGGCAAAACTAGCCAGGAAAAAGCCCTCATTTCTGGCCACAGGAACTTCACCAAAACGTTGGCCTGAGCCCGAGGCGCCAGCCCTGCCCACAGGACACCCAGAGGCGGCAACCTCCGCCAGGCAGTAGCCCTGGTCTAGTTCCCCATCTACCCCAGCAGCTCTCGGCTCTGTGCTCTTGGGCCTACTGATATGGTGCTTCCAGCCGTTTAGTCACCACTCTGAGCTGACACCCTCTATTCACAAAGGTGCTGTAATTCTCAGGGTAATGGATTTGGAGCTGAAATCTTTTGATTTTTTCTCATTGCCCTCCTCTCTCTGTCCCACCCATGGCTGTCCCGTTTCTCCTGGCATACAGCTTCTGCTTTACTAGTCCAGGATCCCCTCAACTCCCACCCACAGCAGACCCAGCTTGAGCTCACAGCTTGTGTTGAATGCCTTCTCCATGTCTTCATCTATGCCAGGCTGCCCAGTCTACCTTCAAGGTCTTCTGCTTAAGGGCCCTTTCTGCTGGCAGCACCACCTCCATACTCTGCAACCTCCACAACACTCAGTCATAACCTACCTTGTACTAGATTAGACTGTTGCATAGCAATTGCTAATGAATAATGTACCATTTAATTAACAAATACCTCTCCCGCACCTGGTACTGGGGTGTCTGCTGTTAAAAGGCTCTGTTCTGATTTTCATCGAGTGATGATTCTTTTGGAACAAGTGAACTTGCTTGTCTTGAGCCTAAATTCTTTGCACTCCCACTTTTAGACTATGTTCCTGATGCCCCAGGACCCTGATATTCCTTCCACCTTGAGCCTATTCCACTGTCTATGGAGGCCTACCCTCAGGTCTGTCTTTGTTGACTGATGGGCAGATTTGTGGGTGAAGCTTGGGCACATGGCTGGAGTATCTACATGCATATCCCTGGGCCCTTTGTTAGGAAGAGAGGGGGGTGGGCCTCTGTGAGCTAGTTATCCTTGTGTCTACCTGCCGGAAGATGAAACCTAGGTAGAGGCCAAGTAGACTAAAATCTGAAAAGAGATTGGGCACAGATGACATTGTTGATCTTCTCTGCCTGGATGTCTGAACTAACCAAGCCAAATTCTTTTCTTTCTTTGCTTAAATTCATTCAAGTTGAATTTCTGTCACTTGCAACTAAAATTTACTAATGAAGATAAAAATGGTGCTTGTGGTAGTGGTGGTGGTGATGGTGGTGATGGTGGTGATGGTGGTGATGGTGGAAGAGGAGGTGGTGGTAGTAGTAGTAGTTAACAGTTTGGGGAACCGTTAAACACCATATTCTAGGCACTCTTTAACCTATATGAGTTTATTCCTCTGATTACCTAATGAGGTAGTTGGTATTATTGTCCTGGTTTTCCTCTGTGAGGAAACAGATTCAGAAAAGCTAGGCAATTTGCCCAAGGTTATGAAGTAGTCAAACTCAAGTCTGCTGAACATCTAAGCTGTGTTTTTATCAGATAAGTTTGTTGACTGGTCGTCAACAGCTTGAGTTGGACGCCATGGAACTTCAATAGTGTACAGGTAGCTACTGTGGGACAACCAAGGCTCATCAAGAGAAAACAAGGGCAAAGGTCGAGCGTAGGACACAACATCTCAACCAGATACGCCTCAGTCCTTGTCAAATGAGGCAGAGAAAAGAAAATGATCCTTCTTCAAAATGCTTTCCTCTCCTTCCTCTCTATCCTTGGCTGAAGTCTTTTCTGACAGCATGCCTTTGGGTCTCTGCAGGGCTCTGTAGATTATGCTTTTCAGTAAGTATACGGAGTAACTTGCACTGTCATTGAGTTATATCTTGATACCAAGCAGAGGTACATTAAGCACAAATGGTCTTTTAGGGTGGCCATGTTCAAATTTTCATCACTATTTAATACTCAATACATGTAGGAAGTTCTCGACAAGATCCATGTGGACGTCAAGCGTGCACCCAGTGGTGACGAGAATCATTCAAAGGCAACCTGGCCTTTACAAGTCGAGGAGGAAAACTGCAAACACAAAGCAGATTTTGGCTCAAAAGGTCCTTGAGACCACATGGACAGTGTGAGATCAGTTGCCATGTCTCTCCCAGAGGACACCAGAGTAAGGGTGGGAGGGTGTTCTACCTGAGCATAACAAGGAGTATGTGGAGGGAGGTTTGGGGCTACAAGCCTTGGAGCGAGCCTAGACCTCTCCACTGTCAAGTGCTCAGTGTAACTCACCAAACACTCATGAGGCATGAAGGGCCTTCCCATGCACAAGGGTGCATTTTCAGAATCTTCCAAGTAGGTCAATAATCATGGCAAAACAATCTCCACGGGGCCTCTCTAAAAGGAAAACTCACCCAAGTCCGAGCTCCAAGTCTGAATACATTTTACTCCCTATTTTTCCTTAGTGGGAATTATATACATTGGAGTAGACAGGTTCTTTTTTCCTCTGAGAGCTTCTATTTCCAAAAGTAGCCCCTATGTAAGTCTGACAACAGTCTCTTAGTACAGGGAAGTGTCACAATTGTTGCTTCACTGGTCACATATTCATCGTGATTTTTGAGCCGATGATTAGAGAAGTGAATTGTGTTAGATTAATAAAAATAAAGTGGGGAAATGACATAACACCCATTCACTTAATTAAATTTCACTTAGTAAATTACACTTGGATTAATCACATTTCAGTCTCCACAACTGTGATAAAGTTCTGTAGGAAGACTGCATGGGCCACATGAGCATGTGAAAAGGAAACATTAAGCTAGGCCTAGTGTTCTAGGGAAGATTTCTCTGTAGGAACCCTGCCTAGGTGCAAATAGGATGAACATGGGGAAATCAAGCAGCTGAAGAACTAGGGAAGAACATTCTGACCAAGTACAACACA
Source organism: Dolichotis patagonum (assembly GCA_004027295.1). Taxonomy (NCBI): domain Eukaryota; kingdom Metazoa; phylum Chordata; class Mammalia; order Rodentia; family Caviidae; genus Dolichotis; species Dolichotis patagonum. The sequence goes on along the minus strand of PVJX010001388.1, from coordinate 146,661 downwards.
CACACAAGCCCTATATCAAGAAGGTGCTTGACAGATCATTCTTCTTAAAACCTTCCTTTTCATGGACTGCACAGTCATTTCAGTGCCAGGCCTGGCTGCTCCCCAGGATCCTCCAAAGCCTAGTTTCTCTCTAGGCAGCCTCTCTAGGCAAAGATGATGGGTCTCAAGGTAGAGTCTTGAATCCCAGTCTTTCTCTCTACTTTCCCCAGACAACTACCCTCTCATAAACCTCAAATTTAGGCTGTTCTCTCAGATGTCTCCTCTGAGGTCCTCCCCAGGAAAATATGAACTCCTATCTGCTACTCTTTGTCCTAAGTTTTACGAAGCAAGATCCTCCTTGGGAAGGCTGCAGTTACCAGTTCTGCTTATGCATGGATGCTCAGTCTGCTTGTATCTGGAGTTCAGTGCTGCGAAGCTGTAATTAAACCACACTGTCCTGCATTGGGTTTATCAGCAATAAAGCTGACAATAAGACCTCCATCCATATCAACCTGACATCATCAAACACCAACCTAAGCAGAGGGAAGGAACAATCAGGTATCGAACCCCCTCAGCATCACCAAAACATAAGCAAGTGCCATTTCCCTTCCCAACTCCAGCAAATCAATGCGTGGTGGTGCCATGGGCTGAAAGGCAACCCTGGAGGAAGATGAGGACATGGTGAAGATGAAGAAACAAAATTAGTGTCAGTCATGTTGCATTCAAGGTGCTTTTGAAACCACCAAACAGGAAAATCAGAGGAATTTAGGGAAGAGGTTTGTGATAGAGAAATGAACTTGAGACGGATGGGTGAGCACCTCAATTCCAACTGATACTACAAGAGTTGAAGAGATGGCCTGTGGAGAATACAGGAAAACAGTAATATCTGGGACCCAGGATTGAGATTTTGTTTTTATTACATCATGGCTTTATTCAAATATAACTCAAATACCTAAAACTCAAACTTTAAAGTATATAATTGACTTTTAGTATACACACAAGTTGGGAAATCATCCCTACTACCTAATTCCAGGATATTTTTGTCATTCTAAAAAGGAATCACATATTCATTAGTATTATTTCTCCCATTCTACTCCCAGTCAGCCTCTAACCACAATGGATTTAATTTCTGTCTCTACGGATTAGCTAACTAGACATTTCACATAAATAGCATCACAAAATGCATAACTGTCTGTGTCTGGCTTCTTTCATTTAGTGCAATGCTTGTAAGGTTTGCCTGGGTATCATATATCAGTACTTTAGTCTTTTTTATAACTGAATGCTAAGATGTATCACACTTTGTTTATCCATTTATCAATTGATAGGCACTTGAGTTCCTTCATAATTTTGGTGAATATTAATAAGGCTGCTATGAACATTGATGTACAAATTTATATATGGAGATATGTTTTCAATTCCCTTAAACTGGGAAAGAATTGGTTATATGGTAACTTCACGTGTAACCTTTTCATTTTCTTTGAAGTACTAGGAAGAAAACCCAGGACTCCATGCATGCTAGGCAAGTAATCTATCACACTGAGCTACATCCCCAGCCCTTCAAAGATCTGCCAAACTGTTTTTACAAAACAGCTGCATCTTTCTATATTCCCATCAACAATGCATAAGAGTTAATATCTCCATAGCTTCACCAACACTTATCACCATCTGTCTGTATGACAGGTGTCCTAATGAATGGAAGTGACTTCTCAGTGTGACTGCATGTCTCTAATGCTGAGCATTCTTTTATGTGCTTATTGATCGATGCCTATGTTCTCTGGAGAAATGTCTGTTCAGCTCTTTTGCCCATCTTTTATTTAGGTTGCCTTACTGTTTTGCTGTGTATAGGTTTTAAATTCTGAATACAAATCCCTGGTGGAACAAGCTATTGACGAAATTTTTCTTCCACTCTGAAGCTTGCCTTTTAACTTTATTGATGATTTTCTTTGAAAAGCAAGTTTTTAACTTTGATGAAGTATAAATTATAACTTACCTATCTTTTCTTTTGTAACTTTTGTTTTAGCATCATGTTTAAGAAATCATTGCTTAATCCAAGGTCATGAAAGTTTACTCCTATATTTTCTACCAAAAGTTTTATAGTTTTAGCTCTCACATGTACATCTCTGAATACTTTTAGTTCACTTTTGTGAATGGAATGAGATGAGGGTCCAAGTTTACCCTTATGCCTGTGAATGTCAATTGTCTCAGCAACATTTGTGGAAAAGATTGATGTTCTGTCCTGAATTGTTCTGATATCTTTATCAAAAGTTGATTGACCAAAAATGTAAGGATTGACTTGTAAACTCTTAATTCTATTGCATTGGTCTATGTCTGTTTTTATGTCAGTACTACACAGGTCTGCTTACTGTAGTCTTGAAGACTGCATTTAACTTGGAAAGTGTGAAATTTGTTCTGATTTTTCAAGATTGTTTTGGTTTTTCCTGGGTTCCTAGAATCTTCACATGAATTTTAATATAAGTTCACTAATATCTAAGAAGAAGTCACCTGGAGTTCTGGCTGGGATTGCAGTGGGTCTATAGATCAATTTGGAGAGTACTGACATCTGAACAATGTTAAATCTTTCAATTTATGGGAATGAGATGCCATCCATTCATTTCAGTGTCCCTTAATTTCTTTAGTGATGCTTCATAATCCTCAGTGTATAAGTCTTGAACTTATTTTAATGTGTTTATAAATATTTCACTCTTTTTGATATTGCTATAAATGGATTGTTTTTGGTAAAAATTCTCACTATACCATTCGTGTTAGGCTTAAACTTTCAATCCCACTATATCAGGTACAAAGAATCACAGGCATACACTACTATGCCCAAGGAATTGTTGTTGTAATTGTCGTTTCTGATTATTCTTGGCAATGTTAGAGAAATACTGCTCATTTTGCATTTTGATCTTGTATCCTGAAGCCATGCTAAACTTGTTTATAGTTCTAATATTTTTATAGTTTCCCTCGGATTTACTACATGAAAGACAGTGTTATGTGCAAATAGCGATAGTTTTATTTTTCTCTTTCTGACCTGAATGACTTTCATTTCTTATTCTTGGCTAATTACCCTGATTGGAGTTTCTAGTGCAACACTAAACAGAAGTGGAAGAGTGAGCATCCTTATGTTACTGATCTTAAGGGGCAAACATCCAGTCTTTCATTATTAAGTTTATGTTAGATGTAGATTTTTCATAGATATCTATATTAGTTTTCTCTTGCTGCTGTAACTAATTATGACCAGTGTGGTGGCTTATATCAACACAAACTTATCTCTCAGTTCTATAAATTAGAAACCCAACATGGGTTTCAGTGGGCTAAATCAGAGTTTCAGCAGCTGTGTGGAGGGAAATTCTAGGGGCATTTATCAGGTTAAAGAAGTTCCCTTCTATTCCTCGCTGAGTGTTTTAACATGAAAGAGTGTTCAATTTTATCAAAAGATTTTTCTGTGCCTCTTAAGATCATGTAGTTTTTAGTCTGTCAATATTTGAAGAGCTTCACAAAGAAAGGAGACGTAAGTATTCAAACACAGGAGGAAAACTATGAGTGAGATGTGATTGATGCCAATAGAAAAGAGGATTTCAAGATGGTGGAAGTGGTCAAGCGTATCTACACTATTGAGAGGTAAGATAAGAGGGGAACTGAAAAACATTCGTTTTGTTGGTTTTGTGGATGTTGTTTGTGATCTCAGTTATAGTTGGATGATGGGAGGTGAAAGGCCACTGAAAATGTGATGGAGTCCTAAAGCTTCAGGAAGTCTGGGGTAAACCTGGAAGGGAGTGATTCGGTTGATGTGGTTAGTGTCAGAACAGCTTAATGGTGCATTCCAGATTCATTTTCGTTGAAGCGAAAAGGGGAAAATACATATCTTTAGTATCAAGATGCTAGAACCAAAGTCACAGTTTTTTTCTAGAATCCAGAAAGCACATTGCTGTGCCTCAACATCAGGCAGCAGCCCCTGCCCTTGAGAAGGGATAGTGGACTCTCCCTACCGCATCCTATGGAGAAAACTGGCAGGAAGTAGGAAGTTGTCTTGTCTTGATAAAATAGCAGGGCAGGCCCCACATTGGAGGATAGGATGAAATTCACATCCTATGTTGTCTAGACTTTGCTGAGTCTTTCAAATGTGCAAAGTTTTGTGGGTGGGGAAGGCAGGATGGCAGTGATTTCTGTCTTTAGGACGAGACATTTCCTGTTAGCAACGGCATCATCTTCCACACTAAAACGTAGCTGCTCCTTCTTGTTCTCTGGCTTGGTGGGCTCACCACATTCTCAGATGGCGTCTCTCATGTGACAGGACTCAGGGGACCTGAGTGCCCCGCGAATTGCTTGCTGCCTTCTACCAGGCAGCCTCATTGGATTGATTGCTTCCCTGGGATATTTATGTGGAAACCAAAGAAAATACTCCAGGGTTGTTTTTAATAAGTGCCAATCCCTCCTAGGCTATCTGCAGCCATAAACATTTACGTCTAATATCCCAAAGAAAATGTTGATGCAGTCTGATGTGGGGGCAACAGCACACAGATTAGTCTAAACAAAAACATGAGGGTGACAGTTAGCTTTTTTTCAGCATGAAACTGCATTCACTCATTTTTGACATAAAAGTGCAATTTGCATATTCTTTCAAGTCTGCTTAGCTGCAAACACATGTGCATTTGGAGCATAGAAATTTAAAATTTGTAAATTATTCAGAACCGGCTGCCAAATTGTAATCAAGTGGCAGGAAAAACATTCTGCACTGAATAGTTCTAAATACAGAGGGGAGCCTTTTTAGGCTTGGGAAACATTTTTTAATGTACTGATGCTTAATCAACTCAGAGAAAATGGGGAGAAATGTTTACTTTTTAGCAACGATTTAATATAGACATTAGAGGTTTTTTCCTGTTTATTGAATTGCAGAATGGAGTGATTTTAGTATTGTGACATGAAGTAAATAAGGTGCTTTCCTGGAGAAAAGTAAACATTGTGATTAAACTAAAGTAGGAATTTATAATGCCTTATTTGGAATCATTATAAACCCAGAACTATAATTGCTAGAAAGCAATCCAATGTGATATAATTTATGTACACGATACAGTGTGGATTACAACATTTAGTATGTGTTAGTACATCCCATCTTTACTATCAATCTGTCTTCCCACTTCCTCTTTTATTTTGTGCATGGAGCAAGAATTGTTCCATGTTCTCTTTCATTGCAAAGTATTGTGCTGGACACTTCGGGATCTAGGAAGATATGTACCCAGATAAACTATTATTTTTGGGCAGGACTTGAGTTGGGAGACATTGGTAAGAAAACAGAGAACAGACAGAGTAGAAGCACCTGCCTCAAGATAGCAGGAAGGACAATGAGTAAAGAAGCTAGAGCTGAAAGATGATGGGTCACAGTTCATGGAAACCGCACCTAATGACAACGTATCTTCCATGGCCACTATACAAACAATACACAGAGACTGATACAACCAGCACAGTTTGTCTTTGAAAAGTCAAATTCTGTCCAACCTCTATTTCCTCTGCTTTTTTGTTTAATCTTAGTGACATCCTCTGAGAAGCAGCATTGAAGTGGGGGTCAGAGAGAGCTGGTGACCATCTTGGAAAGCAGTCTACTACAGATAGGGACATTCCTTTCATGGAATCAAAGTGTAAAGAGAAAAGCAGATTATCTGGACACCAGGCAGAAAATAGCAATAAATTCAAAGTTCAAAACAATGAATTTTAATTGAAAAATGGTCTGAACTCTCTCCTCTGTAAACCCTTTCACTCCTTCCATTTATTCATGCGTTTAGGAACATCTATACAACTTGTTGCTGACAAAGTGCAGTTTAGAATTAGAAAACAGACACAGTTCTTGTCTTTATGTGTTTATGTGGATAAATAATGGCATTATTTTGCTTTCCCAATCATCCCAAAACATTAAGAGGCAAAGTTTGATATAAGCAACTTTGGTTTGAAATCTCTACATGCAAAGTCTTAAGCGTTTTCTAGCCATTTAACAAAACTTTCCCTTCAGGTAAGATTTTTGTGCATTCGCTATAAAAGCGATTCACCATGCAGTTGCTGATATGCATATTTATTATATACATAATGTGCATTTTTTCCACAGGTAAACATTTTATATTAACAGTAACATTCAGTGAAAAATCATATTCAGATCTTTGCTTCAATTAAATTATCCAGTATTTTTTCCAAGGCAGTCTTTCTCTCGCAACACTTTTATATCACGTTTCACATAAGACTTCAATTAAGCCCATCAATCTACAGAAAGAATACTTGGAACTTCTTTCAAAAGCCAAAATAAATAAAAGACCATAAAAAAATGTGAAGGAAGAAGTACAACTGTCTTTACTTTCAAATGCCATAGATAGATATTCCAAAAGAATCTGCAACAAATTATAAGATTAATAGGTAAGTTAATGCAGAATGAATCTATATAATTGTATTTCTGTAAGATACACATAAACAATTGGAAAATAAAAATATCTCAGGGAAAAGTAAGAAAAAGAAAAAGGGAAAAGAAAAAATATCTAAATTTGTATAAACACAGGATAGCTAAGATGATTGTGCTACAAATTCTATAAGTTCATAGAACAAATCAGTTAACATTCATAGGATTGGAACAATTTTGCATGTTTGTGTCTGGTGATCTGAAGAACTCTTGAAGATCACTATGTAAAATATTAACCTTAGTTCTGTTCCTACCACTGTGTTTTGAAAGCCTATATCGTCATTGTTTTGGGCTACATTGTTTTGCTACTGTTATTTATTTGTTTCTTATTTTTCTAGTAATCTGTTTTAATTGTTTTGTTTTGTTTTTCCTTCTAATGCAGAAAGGATAAGTATACATGTAGACGCTTATACATGTCTAGAACTTCTCCTAAACAGTTTATGAGAATTGATTATATTATGTGTGATGAAATGAACAGCTACTTTGAAGAAAAAACAGACATTATGGTATCCATTGCTGATTCTGCATCATCATGCTGTGAAATCCAGTGATGCTTCTATTCCTTGTTCAGAGTGGTTTTAGTCTGTTTTGTATTGTTTAATTTCAACATACACGAAGGTATGGACAGCTATTTTGAAGAGAACAAGAGACATAATGAGATCTATTGTTAATTTTCATATTGTCTAGTTTTGAAAGCCTGTAATGCCTTCATTACTCTGTTCTGATCAGCTTTATAGTATTTTGTTTTGTATGAATTCATTGTGTGTGAAGATATAAACAACTATTTAGAAGAAAACAAGAGACATTACAGTAGTCACTGTTGATCTCCCGTTGTCTTGCTTTGAAATCTGTGTCACTTACATTGTTTTGCTTCTGATCTGCTTTGTTCTGTTTTGTTATGTTTAGTTTTACCTTTTTTGTAAGGTTTTTTTTTTTTTTTTTTTGTACCAGGGATCGAATTCACGACCATGCGCTTGCAAGGCAGGTGCTTATGCAGCTGAGCTAAATCCCTGGCTAGTTTTACCTTTTTTAAAAATAAGAAATAAAATTTAAAAAAATTTAAAGCCCCAGATCATTAAATAGCATCAAAACATATGAAATACCTGGTAATACAGATAACAAAATATAGAAGCAAACTTGAATACAGAAAGCAAAATTACTCAGAGAAATTAAATAAATAAAAGAGAAATTAAATAAATGCTGTTAGACTGGATGACTCAATATAAAGGTATTCTCCCTGAACTGATATGTAAATTTAGTGAAACCTCAATCACAATCTCACCAAATTTACAATTGTTGAAGTTGACAAGTTGATTCTAAATTTTACAAGAAACTGCAAAAGATTAACAATAGCTAAAATAATCTTGAAGAACAACACTGGAGAACTGACACCAAAATTGAAGACTTCTGTTCACCAACAGGGATCATTAAGAGAATAAAAGGGCATGTCCCCAATATGTTGGTACAGATGTGGGGCAAATGATTTATGTCTGAAATGTATGAAGAATTTCTGCAAATCAATGAGAAAAATCAAACTAAAATGTACAAAAATATTGAACTGGCACTTTTCAAATGAACATATTCTAGTAGCCACCAAATATATGAAAAGGTGCTGAACATTACCACTTATCAAATAAATGCAAATTAAAGCCATAACAAGATGTTACTACATCCCACTAGAATGACTAAAATTTAAAAGATTAACAATATCTCCAGGGATTTAGCTCAGTGGCATAAGCACTTGCCTGGCAAGTGCAAGGTCATGAGTTCAATCTTTGGTACCAAAAAAAAAAAAAGTTTAAAAATATCAAATGTTCAAGAGGGTAGAACCTCTTGAATACTGATGGGGGGAATAACCACTTTTGAATATTGTTTGAGAGGATTTATGATTTATTTAAAGTAAACATCTAAGTCTCCTGTGACCCAGAAAATGCATGGGAGATGTATGCTTCACAGAAAATTATATGTATGTGCACAAAATGACATGCATTAGAATATTTATAGCAGTTTTATTCATAATGGCTAGAAACAACTCAAAGATCCATCAACAGGAGAATTGATACATAAGTTGATAAATGGTGATACACATAAATTGATACATAAGTTGATAAACTGTGATACACATAAATGTTTATGTGTATGTACACACACAAATATATATACACATTCTGTAGGCACACATACATACACAATGAAATACTACAAAAATGCACACAAACTATTGATAAATACAATAAAGTAGGTGAACTTCTAGATATTATGTGGAGTGAAAGAATTGAGACATTTAAGTGCATATTGCATGATTTGATTTACATTCCATTCATAAAGCAGGCTAAATCCTATTGATAGAAATACAAACTGTAGTTACTTTGGGGTTTACATGGATGGAAGAATGTGAGAAAATCTTTGGGTGTCGTAGAAAGACTCTGTATCTTCACCTGTTTTGGTCTTCACCTAATACATTTGAAAAATCCATCTAGAAGAACCTTTAAGATTAGTATACTATGTCAGTAAAAAATAAAGATAGAAAAGGCATTTAAATACAGTGTCACATTAGATAACTTTTAAAAAGAAAAAAAGACCACTTTAATACTCTATTTCATTAAACACAAAGTCAGAACAAGGAAAACTATGTGTATATGTAATATATGTGACAAAATACCCACATGGTAAAACATATTATTGAGTAGAGATAGAGGGATACTCTGATGACAAAATGCACAGGACCTATACAAAGAAATTGCAAAACTATGTGGAGAGAGATTTAAGTCTTGAATAAATTAAAAAATGTGTCATGTTTCTGGGTAGGATGATCTAAGACTACTCTGATATCAATTCTTCTCCCAAATTATACTTTAAAATTATCCCAAATAAAATCCAAACAGAAAATTATTAAACTTGACAAAGTTATCTTATAGTTAATTGAAATATTTTAAACTGGGATGATGATAGGGTTCTCCCTCTGCGGGACACAAATGCTGAAAAAATGTGAACTTGAAATAATTTTGAGACTATTCTGTTGGTCCACACACAGGTAACCATGGTTATAAAACCAAGCTTGAGCAATGCTCCCAAATGTAACAAACAGTATAGTTTTGTGATTAATGGAGTTAAGCTGGGTGATTTAACAGACATGGACAAGTAACTAATCAGTGGTTAAAAATGAAATTAGAAAACGTCCTCTTAGCTCAAAACAAAATAAATTCAGGAAGCATACATTACTTAAATATTGACTGACTGATGGATGGATTGCTGTACTGGGGATTGAACTACATCTCCATCCCTTTTTATTTTTTATTTTGAGATAAGATTTCCTAAGTCTCTAGATTGCCCAGGTTGGGCTTGAACTTGTGATTCTTCTGCCTCAGCCTCCCACAGTGCAGGGATTGCAGATGTATGTTACCATGCACGGTTCTAAATATTTTAATAAAGTTGCCAATATGATAGATTGAATTGCAGCAGGGCGCCCCAGGCAACTTACTGTACTTCCAAACCCTGCTCTAAATACATATCTTACTACACTAATACTCAGCCTGTCTCAAAAGTAAGAAAAAGAAATCCAAGAAACTTGAAATCAGAGCAGTGAAGCAACCAAATTACCTAATATCATTAGGACCAGAAAAGTACACAGAAAAGTAAGGTTTCAGTTGAGTTGCATGTGTCTGATAACTAATCATCTTATAGTGTTACATTTATCACCTGGATATTTCTTTGCTATTTGTTCCTTTATTTCTGTTCATTGATCCTTCTTTCTCTTTTTGGATTATTTCTTTGTTATTTCATTTCATCTCATTTATTTGATTTTCACAAGTTAGACATTTTTGTTGCATTTCTAGGTCTTCCTCTAGGAATTACAGTGTGAAACTTTATCTTTTTACAGACTATGATTTATTAAATTGTGCGGCTTCACATGTAATTTTAAAAAACTCCATCATCTACTGTTTTTTATACTACTTTGGTCAGATAGTTTCTTTTTACATATGCTGTAAATCCCATGCCGTATTGTTATCTTTTGTTTTGCTTTAAACTAGCAATTTTACTTTGAAAATTAAGGGAAGAGAAATAAGTCTTTTACATTTATCCACGTTTGTCATTTCAAGAACTCTTTATTTCTTCTTGTTCACTTGTGTTTCTATCTGGTATTGCTTCTTTTCAGTTTGAAGGACTTCCTCATCATTTCGTGCAGTTCTGGCTATGTATTCTCTCCACTACGGTCACGACTTCTTTAACCACCTAGTTTTGGTCCTCTGACTAGGTTGTTAAATGAATTGGTTGCTAAGTGAGGAATTGTAGATAGCACATTACGATATTCAGAACAGAGAAATGGTCAAAGGAAACTCCAACTTGATGTCTTTGCTTTTATTTGCATAACTCTTATGTATGTATTTTATGTATAGCAGAACATAAAACTACTGTGCTTTACTATACAATATAATGAACAAAAGTTACTGTACTGGCCTGTAGAAGAATCCATCATAAGGTCTCCCAAATCTGCGTGTTTTTGCATCCTAAGTCCAAAGGCAGATTTTAAGTCTCAACAGTCACTAAACAGGTAAGTCATTAAATGAGGAACATCTATATTGCTTATTAGAAAGTGCCTTTTTTTACTGTAAGTTTTGCAAGGGTCTATCATTTCACTGGCTCCAAAACTCAAGGTTGAAGGTTTTGTCTTTCAACACGGGAAAGATGTTCAATTGTTTCTGGCCTGTGTTTCAGATACGTTAGGCCAACACTGTCCTATGGAGCTATAGCCCCAGCCCTTGAATATCTGTTAAGGAAAAATTAGAGAGAAAGATTTTTAAAATAAAGTTAATATACTAGTAATATCATAGAATAATGGAGCACAGGTACTTTTAAATTAACTTGTTTTAAAACCCTAATTTTGCCTGAAAAGAGAATAGAATTGTTAATTTAAATAAGCATATTGAAAACCTAAGAGAAAATGCTTAAAAACAGAAATACAACATAAAATTTCAAAGTAATCAAAGGAAACAAGAGAAGGATAAGAAAACCTAGTTGATTCACTAGGAGAATAAAAAGGTAGAAAGAGAAAGAAGAAATTTTAAAAGTATGGTAAATCAAATACAAAAATAAAATGTCAGGAGAAGTCCAACTGTACCAGCAATCACAATAAAAGTAATAAACTCCTATTATGGCACATAGAATTTAGAGTGGTTAAAAATCTAATATCAGAGCCAGGAATTTAGCTCAGCAGCATAAGTGCCTGCCTGGCAAGCACAAGGTTGTGAGTTCAATCCCAGTACCAAAAATAAATGAATAAATAAATAAAAATAAATAAATAAAATAAAAATTTTAAAAATCTAATATCTACATACACAGTATTTTTATGAGGCAAACCTAAAATATAAAATTATATTTATATAAAATATATAAAATATTGAAGTATACAAAAAGACTAAAGAATGCAAAAAATACTTGTCAAACACTAAAAAATGATAGAGCAATACTAATGTAAATTACTTAACTATAAGGTAATCTAAGAAGAAGACACAGCTATTAAAATTTCATAGGACTGTAAATTGCTACAGACTCTCCGACAAGTAATTTGCTAATACTAGTATATTACTAGCTAATAACTAGTTATATATACAGTCTGGATGTCCTCCCAGAGCCTCATGAGGTTGTGGGAGGCAGGATTTTTGGAGGCAGCTGAATCTAGAGTTTGTAATTGATTCATAGCTCAATGCTGGGTTCAAGGGTGCTGGAATTAAGGGTAGATGATTGCTGGATGGGTCCACTGATTGAACTGACATTGTCCTAATCCTAGTAGCCGTTTTACAATGTAAGGGACAGAAAGAAGCTTGTCTTTTCTCTCTGTTTTAGCTTTTACTGTCTTCCACTGCCTCTCTGTCATGCCACCCTGCCTTGAAAACAACTACGGGGCTGGGGATTTAGCTCAGCGGCATAAGCGCCTGCCTGGCAAGTGCAAGGTCATGAGTTCGATCCCCAGTACCACAAAAAAAAAAAAAAAAAAAACAACTACGGACTGAAACCTCTATAAACTGTGAGCTAAATAAACCTTTTCTCCTTTAACTTTGGGTGTCAGGTATTTTCTCTCAGCAATGAGACAAAAGTAAAATATAGATAGATAGATAGATAGATAGATATAGATAGATAGTCAGAGGCCTTAAGAAGAAATTTTAAAAATTCTAATGCTATTTGTTAAACTTTATCCTCAAGAAATAGTTGTATGGATGAGAAAAGATACACATAAAATGACAGATCCTGGATAGCAGTTGTTAACACCAGGGGCCCTGGAGTCTAGGATGAAAACTTCTCTGTGCCTCAGTTTTCTGTGGTAGAATGCTGGCATGATTAGTAATATATGCTTCACGGGGATATTGTAATACTAAATGAGAAAGCATACATGACGTGTTTTTAAACATGGCTGGCACGTAACGGTAAAGGCAAAGGCTTGCATGGCTCTGAGTGTGCTCTAAGTTCTAGGGCATTCTTTCAAACAATTCAGATCTTACCACCCACTTGAATGTGACATAATTTCTTCTGAGATTGGTGCTATTAGCTGCTGTCATTATTGTTGCTTTGTTTTTTGTTACTGGGGATTGAAACTCTTGCCAGGCAGGCGCTATGCCGCTGAGCTATATCCCGGCTACTAGCAGCTATATGATTGTCTGCATTTTAAAGATAAGGAAATAGGCACAGAGAGGTCATTAAATGTTGTTATTATTGCCTTCGTTTTAGAGATGAGGAAACTGAGGCACAGAGAGATTAGGAATTGGAACAGCCTGAGTCAGACTTGAGCTCCTGAGTCTGTGCCCTCAACCACTGTGCTATTATTAAACTGCAACAATGGAAAAATGCAAATGGGATTTGAGATAATTAATTTATTCATGAAATGGAATGTTCTCCATTCTTTTTCAAAGCTGATGAAGTAGAAAATAAAAGCAACTACATATTATTGAGTACTTTCCTACATGATAGATAACATTGTAAGCATTTTATATACATTACCTTGATAGGTCCTCATAAAAATTTAGGAATGTATTGCTACTCCCTCCCAGATGAGGAATGTGGCCACCGAGTTTGGGTAATTGGCCCAGCGACTCACTGCACTGTCTGGACCTACGCAGTCTGACCCTCACTGGAAACACCGCACTGTGTTAGATACACACATCAGTGCACCACTCCACCTCCTCAATGCGGTTCCCTCACCTGGTCTTCAATTATCCCAGCCTGCAGTCAGTGACTCCCAGGGAAGCCTGGGAGGAATTCCTACCATTTCCCCTTAGCACACTGCGTACACTGGATCCATAATCAAGTTTTGTGTAAGTCTGTCTCCAAACTGTACCTTAAATTGCCCACTCTTTCCTGTCTTTCCCAGCACTGACCCAGTTTGAGCCATGTTATCTCTTCCTATGACAATCTCAATAATTGTTATAAGGACCTTATTTAATTAAGCAAGTCTGAGCACAATTACTCTTTAAACAGACGCTTGAAAAAAATTTTTTTAATTTAAAGGCATTTTTTTTTTAAAAATTAAACAACTACTGGGAAGATCTTTGTAAAATCTAAAAAAGTTTTTTGAAAAAGAATTTTATTCATCTGGCTTAAAATTATTGGGATGTTTGCATTGCAGTTGCATGAATGCTGTACACCTTGCATGTACACAGCCATTCAACCCTCATGATCAGTTGGAAACTGTCTGTGGCCACCTAGTCTAAAGTAGTCTTATACTAGGCCTAATCTTCTCTCTCGGGCAATCTCCTAGTCTTTTTTTTTTTTTCATAAAATATCATTCTTTCAACCAGCAAATATTTATTGAGCACCTACTATGTGCCGGGCACTATACCAGGTGCAGGAATCATAAATTTAAGCAAAACAGGGCTTACCAGAGTTCATAATTACATTTTTAAAGTTTATTTGTGCACTGGAATAATTCCTTTTGATGTTACTTTTTGCTTTATGTTGTCAAATACAGAAGCTTAACAAGGAGAAATGTGATTTTCCCCTCCCTCAATTCTCCAAGTGGGTTCCTTTTGTGGCCCAATGTCTAGGCTCCCAGGTACTGATGGGTTTCTGAGTGGGGCCAGGGGTGGGTGGGGTAGCCTTGGGCAAGAGGAGGAAGGAGCAGAAGTCGGTGTTTTTGAAAAGGAGCCAGAGGAATTTGTACTAAGAAGCTGAGTAAGCCTCCAGGGGAAAAATCCAATGAAGACCTGAATTTTCTTTGCAGCACAAAGCAGGTGCCCCAACTCTGAAGCAAGCCAGGCTGGCAGGGATATTCCTTAGGGTAGATGAAAACAGCAGAGGATGTGAGCAGGCACTGCCTAGCCCACCAGAAGCCGGTGAGGCAGGGGCAACCCCAGGACTATGATCTTGGACTGTGTGTGGGAGCTGCCTCCAATATTCTGGCCACAAAACCCCAGAATTTTGGTACATTCCATGGAAGGAAATGACCTCTATAACTGAGGTTGTACTTCCTGCCGACCTTGGCAAGGGTAGAGCTAAGAACACATTCAGTGAGTGTCAAGGAGAAAATTTCACATCCAAAGTCCTGAAGCAGTACATTACATTGCTTTCCTATACTTTGGGCCTCTGCCTCTGGGATACAAGTCCGTTCTGTGCAGGGCCTAATCCAGCACTGTACCCCTAGGAGCTCTATAAATCCCTGTTAGTGAGTGACAAACTACACAGAAAAATGTTAGCGTGATTAATACTGGAGGAGGAATTGCAAGTGATTTTAAAATGAAAGGCACTCCACCAAAGTTGCCAATGCTTATATCTTTGACCCTAAGCTTCCATTTCTAGTAATTTGTCTTAAAGTTATGTGAGCATATTTGAGAAATTATGCATGTATGAGATACCTCTTTGCACTTTTGTAACAACAGAACGGGAACAATCCAAATATCTATCAATAGGGGACTTAGTCCTAAGCTCACTGTTATGAACTACTGTAAAGCCAAAAGAAAATCTTTAATTTAATGAAAAGGAATTATCTCTAGCACATATGGCAAAATAAAAAAAATACAGAAAGAACAATGTGGGAAGTAGAATATAGGACAATAAAAAAAGGGACCCAGATGTAGCTCAGTGGTAGGATTCTTGCTTAGTATGCATAGGTCCTGGGTTAAATTCCAGAACCTTCTCCCCACCCGCACAAAAAAGAAGAAAGAAAAATAACATGCAGGTATGTATGCGTGTTTATGAATAACTTTCCTCTGAGAGGAAACACAGCAATCTGATAATACTGATCCCTTCTGGGGAGGGGAGTTGTGTGGCTGTGGAATGAAGTGAGAGGGAGAAATTTGGCTGGTTATGTTTTTGCTCTTTTTGAACTTTTAATCATATTAGTGTTTCTTTTTCTAAAAAAATAGCCAAACACATAAATAAAATCATTGTTTAGTTTCTCCTTAAAATTGTCTCACGAATGAGACTACGTATATTTTTTTTAATGTTTCAAGAGGAAAAAGAGGAAACGGACACACCGTTGACACAAAGTAAGGTCTAATTGAAATGGAAAATGGAACTTATATCATTTTTCACCTTGAAATATGTTTTGAAGTGCCCCCTTGTATTAAGGATGTTAAACCAAATGTGGTTGAGCCTTTTCCTCAATGGAATCAGTAATAAGAATCATGTAGGAGGCTTCACAGAATTTTCAAAAAACGTGTCCTGTGAATTTCTCTAAATAGAAGTGATTTTAAAATTCAGTTTTTATGGCAGTCTTCTCTTCAGACTTTATTGTCATCGACATCTGGTTTTTAAAAGGAAACAGCTTCCACCCCAGGCATACAGCTGAGCCCTGTCAAAGCTACTTAAAAGACAGACAGTGCCTACGTCTGGGGCCACAATCAGAAGCCAGGGGCCCAGCAGAGGCTGCCTGGGCTGGGCACTGGGTCCACATGAGAGATGGGCTTTGGCAGTGAGCAGAAACTGGGTGCTTTCAAGACGTCTTTACAAACACACATGCCGGATGTATGACCACAGGCCAAACACCTGTAAACCTCCTCTGTGTCTCCTATGTCGATGGCCCAAGAGGGTTCTTCAGAGATAACCCAATTGTCCCCATGGTTATTGGGTCTTACACTGTATTCTGTGTCACTCTTACTTGATAATCAAGAGGCAATACTTTAATGAACTCTTCACTGGGGCACATGCAAGCTGGAAGGGGCCACCAAAGCCATTTCCATTTTCTTCATTTTGGAAATAAACAGTTCTAGTGACTGCTAGCCAAATTTTTTTTAAATGAAAAAGCTCTTTCTATACTGGTATAGAGATTCCAAGGATATATTAAGAAAACAAGCATAATGAAGAACAGTGTCAATATATAGAATAATAAAACTTGTGTTTTTAGAGATTACTCAAATACATATGTAGACATTTCCAGAAGTAATACAAGAAACTAGTAACAGCAAGGACCTTCTTGTTTGTTGTTTTCTTTTTTCTTTTTCTTTTTTCTTTTTTCTTTTTTTTTTTTTTTTTGGTGCCAGGGATCGAACTCACGACCTTGCGTTTGCCAAGCAGGCACTTACGCCGCTGAGCTAAACCCCTGGCCCTTGTTTGTTGTTTTCAAAGGAGGGGCACGAGCTAAGTGGAGAAGGTGCCAACGTTGTAGGCTGAGTTCACTGTGTGTCTTTGCATATTTTTAGTTTTTGAACCAGCTGACTAGATTACCTGTTCAGTACTATTTTGTAAACTATGCCTGACAATCCATCTGTTGATCTGTCTTTTGTATTTAACAAACTCCCTCAGAACTTCGGCAGTGGGCAAGTGAACATGGACATTTTAACCAGGGTCTTTCTCTGGTGGCCTGAGGCACACAGTGCTACCTGCAGGTGCCCAAGGTTTTCATCCTTTACCGCCCCAGGGCCCAGAGCAGCCTGGTGAGTGGAAGCTGGGGAGAGGACCCCCAGGCAGCCCTGATAGCAGGGTGGGCTGCAGGAAGTCTACAGGGGGCCAGTGAGTGACGGAATGGCTTGAAGGATGACAGAGAATATGCTAGAGGAGCTGGCATCTAAGGGTCATTAATTTCAAGGTATAGAACCCAAAAGTGGGGGAAGGAGAAGGAGGGCTTCTCACCTGAAGCAGCAGGACTAGGAGGTGCCTCGTGGAGGGAGGTCCAATGCCACCTCCCCAAGGATTGAACCCCACCTGTTGCTGCTTTGCAAATCAGGCCTCCAGCTTTCTCCCAGGGTAACCGCTTTCCCAGCCAGCAGAAATACTTACCTAGGTGACCTTTACAGCCGATGCAGCTGCTGCACAGGGAAAATGGATGTGTCTTTCACACTCATTCCCGCTTATTCTGTGTCGCTGAATTTTTTTGTTGTTGTTTTAATTTTTTTTTGAGACGGGGTCTTCAGGCTCACCTCAAACTCATGACGATCCTCTTGTCTCAACCTCCTGAGTACTGGTGTTACAGGCATGTACCACCATACCTGGCTGTACCTTGAATTTTGAATGACTGTTGTGTCTGTGGAGCTGGCCTTGGCTGCTTTGCCACCTCCCGTCAACCCTCCTCTGTCCATCTGCCTCATGTCACCGTTCCTCCTGAGCTGAGGAGCACAGGCCTCTTCATCTCTTCTGGGGGTGTCCATCCCAGGCCTTAAATGAATGGCCAACCTGCTCAGCTGGACAGGATTACTCTCCCCTGTCCCAGAAGGAGCACTCACCTGTGAGAATGAAGTTCTGAGGTTTAGAGTAGGCCTAAGCCACTTTGAGCCATTCTGGGCCTTTGCATTCACTATTTTTCTCTTTGGAACAACTTGTGTAGCCCTTTTTCTATTGATTCAATAAATATTTATTAAACACTTACTATGAGTCAGGTACTGTGTGAAGTCTAGTACATAAGGATAAGCAAAACAGACCCCAAAACCTTGTTCTCAGGCTAGAGACGAGCTTCTGTGGTATAGCTTATATCTAGCATGTATTCTGAGTTTGATTCCCAGTAACACAAAAAAGAAAAGAACTTGGTCTTCATAGACATCATAGTTGTTTTAGATAGAACTTCTTCCAGGACAGCTGGACCTTCCAATCTGTGTAGCTATCCCGTCTGTGTAATTCTTTCCCCGTCTGAACTGTGACCCTTCCTGTGGCATCATCCTTCATAGATCGTCCTACCGGGATAATCTTCTCAGACCCAGGATGGACCATCCTCCCCACATACTGGCCCAGCTAGAAGCCCCTCTCAGGCCTTACCCTGTGCAGAAGATAAATTCATGTCATAGAATTATGTGGAAGATTAAGATAATTGGTTGCTAACCGGGGCCAGCATGGTGCCCGAGGCAGAGACAAGTGCATCTGTATTCACTGCAGTGTAGTGTAGTGATTACAAGCACTGACGGTCAGGCAGGTGCAAATCTTAGCGTATCATTTATTATGTACTATTGAGCATCTACATAATGACTAACTCAGCTTCCTAGTTTATAAAATGGGGACTAATCATGACAACTAAAATATTTTTTAAGTGGGACATTTTCAAGCTCTGTGCATCATTATTTCTCCAAATTACACCAGAATCTTGCAACATAGACCCATTTCTTACCCTTATTTTACAGTTAGGGTAAGACATTCACCAAAAAGCAGTCTGCTAGCAATGGAAACTCAGGCTGCCCATTACCAAAAGCATGATTATGTGTGCCCTGTCCTCAGACCAGCCTTTCTACCTTAATACATGGTTGTAGGGATTAAAGTAGATGACACATGTAAAACTCATGTCACAGGGGTCAGTGTGTGGTTACTGATCTATAGACCTCATCATGTTTACTACTGTCATGGCTATTCATTTGCTCGATAGCAAAACAGTTCCACAGATGATCAAGGCTTAAAGGAGCAGAGGCTTTTGTTTTGTCTAATCTGATCAGAAGACACAGCAGCCAGTATCAGAGACCTCCTGGGTCCACGGCAGTCATTTTTCCACAAGAGTTTCAGCAGTGGCCTTCACAGAGAAGAAATCACATTTTGACATGGCAGAGTATGGAGGGACTCTTCTGTCACCCAGAATGAGACCTCAGGGTGATCTCCTGCACAGTCATAAGACAATCCAAAAGTATTTCCCAAACACTTCCTGTGTGTCCGGGTGCTGGAGAGTGGTAGGAAAAGGAGGGTAGAACAGGACATGCTGGGGAACTCCTGGAAGTGTGAGTAATGGACAGCCCAACCCTCTCGGCCACTGTGACAACACACGGGCATGAGATGCTATGTCATCCTGCCCGCCATGCATGCAGCTCCAAGCCAACCACCCACACTAGTAGAGGACAGCTGGAAAGTCACTGTTACTTTTATTCCCTGTACTCATCCCCTCTCCATCAGGGGCCATGATCTGTCCACACATGCTGGGGCTGGACTCTGTGCAATGTGACCTCAACTTCTGACTTTGGGAAAGTGTTTCCGGGTTGTTGTTCTCGGAGTCTAAGTATCTAAGAGGAGCTTTTTGTCTAATGTAGTTGAATTTGGGCCAGACTCTCTGCTCAAGTCTTCTTTATAGCCCAGCTTGCTATTGCCATCTGCCAGAGGTCATGCTACAGGTGCATACAACCAGAAGATAGGATCAGTCAGAGACTTAGGGTGCCATGACTGGGCAATTGTTGAAACTAGAAGCCCTTAAACACCCTTTGAACGTGTGAACATATGAAAGAAACAGGAGGAACAGTGAGTACACGATGGGGCTGGTGCTTGTCAGACTTATTCCTACTTAGCAAGGCAACAGTCCTGGTCTCCATTCTCCATCACCCCCAGAAAGCACGTATTAGCTATCAACTGCCACTGTAGTATGTGCCTTTTCAGACTTATCAAACTGTTTCTTCTGTTTACAAAGCTCTCCTTTGTAACGGACTTATTTCTTTTTTAAAATTTTAAAAGTTTTTTTAAATTCCTTAAGTTACTTTTTGAAAGCTACAAGTGTCCAGGTGCTGGAGTTTCAGTAGGTACAATATGATGTCTAGGTGGTATAGCTCAGCAGCTTTAGCAACTGCCCAGCAAGTTCAAGGTCCTGAGTTCAATTCCCAGTACCAAAAAAATGTCTTGATTCATATATGTATGACAGCACTTCCTGCATTCTGCAAATATTTGTTGAGAACCTGTTAAGGCTGGGACTATTTCAGTGAACCAAGTCATCAGTAGCTCTCTGTAAAAATTTTATTTCTTTTCCTTATTATTTTTTTTAGTACTTGGAATTGAACTCATGACCTCACACTTGCCAAGCAGGCACTGCACCACTGAGCTAAATCTCCAGCCTCTAAAAACCTTATTCACTTAACAAACACATGACAGACACCATTCTAAGTGTTTCATAAGACATGCTGATTTTTATGAATCCTTCTTAAAGAGTTTCTTTGCATTAGGGACTCTTATTGCCCCATATTACAGATGGGGAAACTGAAGAATAAAGTTAAATAACTTAAAAGGCAAGGGAACTTAGACCTGGGAAATTTGATGTCTTAGTTTACATGTTTAGTCTTCAAAGGACAAATGTAGTTCTCTAGCTCAGTGGTCCTTTGGCACCAGGAACCAGTTTTATGGAAGACAATTTTGGGGGGATAGTATCAGGATGTTTCAAGCATGTTACATTTCTTTATTTCTATTTATATACTTTATTTCTATTATTATTACATTGTCATATAAAATGAAATAATTGGACAATTCACCATGATGCAGAACCAGCGGGAGCCCTGAGCTTGTTTTCCTGCAACTAAACAATCCCATCTGGAGGTGGTGGGGGACAGAGACAGAGAGCGTGTGCTTAACTCCAGTCTGCTCTGCTATCTTGTTTTGGTTACTGTTGCTACAGAAAGCCCTGTTTCACAAGATAGGATGCTGGAAACGAAAGCAGGCTGTTTAGTGCTCTTGTGGCAATCTCAGGATATTCTGCCTTGATTTTAATCCAGAATGTACGCAGACTAGACATTGTCTCAAACATACTACTAAGGCCACTGTGATTCAGGATCTCAAGTGGTTGATATTCTTCTAACACGGACAAAGTTGGTTCACCTGCCTCATTCACAGATGGGTCACAGAGCCATTCCTTCCCAGTTATGGGTCCTTTGTTGGTAAGTAATGTTCAAAGTCTTTTGAAAGCAGAGATAGATGATTATATATTAGCTGGAAAAAGAAGGCCCTGGCTCAGTTTCTTTGAAAATCTCTGCTTGGCTTCTATAAGGAAAAGCAATTTTGAAGCTTGCCTGACTTTGTTGGCTAGGCTGTCACCATATAGTATACAGAGTGACTTGGAGAGTCTGAGTCACCTGTGTAACTTAACTATGACATGGCTTTTTTCTTTTAAATACAGCTTCCTTTTTGTTGGCAGTCTTAGAGTCCTTTGCTGTTTATCACTGAATCTTTACCCTTTTTCAAAGAAACTGCCTAGTGACATTTGTCTTTTAGTCATTTTGGCTATGGTCAGCTTGTGAGCTTACTAAAACTGTGACCAAGAGAAGTGTACAGATCAGGAAAGAGGTGTGGACATAAGTGGTAAATAAAATAATGGACAAGCCGTGCATGGACCAAAATAAGTGTCAGATTCTTACTAAAGCCTGCTGACAAATGTAACTTGTCACTCACTTATAAGGTTTTTAATTTTTTTAAAGAGAAAACACACACAGAAAAGAAAAACAAAAAGCAAAAGAGACAAACAACAACAACAAACCCAATACAATAAAATGTAGGTTTACAAAACAGGATGATAGGAATTTGACAATGGTTGTTAATATTGCATATTGTTACCTTCAAGGGGGTAGCTTAGAATAACAGATATGGACATGTAAAATTGATGTAATGATATGAATATTAACTATTATTTTCCAATAGAAGTAAAGTCATTTTAGCTAGTTTATGTATATATATATATATATATATATATATATACATATACACACACAAATTTATGTCTTTGCTTTTTCCCTTCCTTCTTTCCTGCTTTCCCCTATCCCAATCACTTTACCTTACACAGTATTTATTGTAGTTTTGAATCTTCCATACTTTTTCAGTTTCTTACACTAGAGAGACAATATGGTATTTACACGTGAGTTTGATTTATTTCACTTGTGAGTATAGTCTCAAGTCACATCCATTTACTTATAAAACTGATAAGGTTTTGATATGAGTCTACAATAATTGATTTATTATGGTCTCTATGCAGTCAACCCACTTTGCTAATGTTAAGCTGTATTTGCAGCCACTCCCCTGTGCTAGCATCACTTCTTAGCTCTACCTCGGATCATCAGGCATTCGATTCCTATAGGAAACTATGAGAACTATCTACAGCAGTGCTCTCAGCGTTCCTCTAAGTGATCAGCAGGTCTAGGCCCCTCCCCAGCCTCTCAGGAATGGGCAAAGATGAAGTAGGACTTCAGTTCAAAATCTGATGAACTCAGTTCTGTCTGGGAAATTTTGGATTTGGGGTAGAATGTGGTGGCATCTAACACCCTGGGCACCTGCCTATGACATGAACCTTTCCTGCAAATCTGATGTGACAGGGTCCCTGGCCCACACGCAGGGGGTGCCAGCCTTCCTTAAGTGACAGAAAGTCCCCCAGTACCCTGAGAGGAAGAACCTTCTGCCTACCTGATCTACAGGGAGGTTTCCCCTTCTCTCATCTCTTCTCAGCCTCTCTTTCCAGGGTGCTCCCAGCGCTTCGGGGCTTGTCCTGAATGAGCTGGTCGGAAATGGTTTGGAAGACCCAGGCATTTAGAGGTGTTTCCTTGGAATCTGAGACCCTTTTTCATCTCCTCCAACTTCTCAAAGACATTTCCCTGGACCTTCATCCTAAGTGTTTCATGATCAGAGTGTCAGTATGCTCGTGTTCTGGTGAAGTCATCTTTCAGGTTGCAGACAGCTGGCTTCTCACGGTTTCTTTAGGTGGTGGAGAGAGAGCCAGAGCTCCCTGGGGTCTCCTTCTTAAGACCAGGAATTCCATTCACCCACATGGACTAAGTTCCCAAATTCCAATACTATCACCTTGCTTGTTATGACTCCAATATGAATTTGAAGAAACAAGCATTCAGTCCATTGAAACCTATTACCTTCCAGA
This sequence comes from Dolichotis patagonum, assembly GCA_004027295.1. Classification (NCBI taxonomy): domain Eukaryota; kingdom Metazoa; phylum Chordata; class Mammalia; order Rodentia; family Caviidae; genus Dolichotis; species Dolichotis patagonum. The sequence continues at coordinate 123,241 of PVJX010001388.1, read as the reverse complement.
GCAATTAAAAAGGGAGAGAGGGGGATCTTAGAAAGCAGTGAAGAGAACTCTAGGTGGAGGAAAAATACTGACGGATCTAACGGCTCATCATTCAATTATAACCGCAGCCTGTATGTATGTATTTAGTCTGTGGCAGGATCTATCATGTGAATTCAAACAGTGCCATAGAGTAAGTGAATTGCTATTTCTGCTTTCAGATGAGAAAGCTGGAGCACAGAGAGGTTAAGTAACTTATCCAAGGTCACTCTGCTGCAAAGTGGTAAATTCCAAGTTTTACCCAGCCTGTCTCCAGAGCCTGAGCTCTAGACACCTATGCTAGACGCTTTCTAATTTTAGGCTGTTGCTATCAATGCATTCCTCCTGGGTATCAATGTCAGATTGAATTCCACTCTCCCCTGCCTAAATATTCATGGCTTCAGTTGCCTCTCCTGGTGTCTCCTGGGCGTCTCACATTCCTCACCTCAGCTGCTGACTTTGTCTCTAAGTGCTCCTGGCCCACCCAGCCTGCCCTACTCATGGGCATTGAGGCAAGAACCTGCTCGATGGAGGCAGTGGGGTTTTTCTGAACTCTTAAAAATAAAATGCAATTTGGAAAATGCACAGTAATGATAAGTCACATCTGGATGGAGGTGAGCCGGGAGAGATGATAGGAAGAGGAATGGGGCGGGGGGACGAAGGACTGACAGATGGATGGATGGACACGATGCTTTACCACTCACAGAGCCAGATGGATCTGTCCATGTAACAGGTGACAGGTGACAGGCAGAGTCAGGAACAGTGAGGGAAGTGTCTTGTATGAGTACCACAGGACCTGAAGGGCCTCAAGATGAGAGGGTGGAGGCTGGGTGTGTTTGGGATGTGACTCTCCCTGGCTTGTCATTTGTAGGGAGACAGTGGCCCTGTGCTATCATTCTCTGCTCTTGGCTCACCCAAGTAGCTGTTTCTAGGCCTCTGGGTGCCTTTCTCTTCCTGCCAGGACCCCACACCCTCACTTTGTCACCTATGTCTTCAGGGAACAAATAGGCATACATGATATCCCCCACAGATAAGGGAACAGAGTGCTCAGCAGTGTCCCTGCGGGAGGAGGTCCCCTGAGTGGTAAGAGGCTGACACAGGCCCGTTCTCACCCAAGCCCTCTCTCCTTCCTGGCTGCAGTGGAGGAAGGTGCCACTTGGTCAGCAGCTATCCACACAGGAGGCCACCACTGGGGCCCATGTGGGAGACAGGGAACTGTACACCCTCCAAGTGGCACTCAGTTGTTTGGGATCCCAGGTCTGCAATGAAGGGGTTTCAATCTGGAGAAGCTTCTGCAGAAACTCTGGCCAGATGATCTACCACTTGGCTGGAAGATGGCCTCAGAAAAAGGGTTTGGAGTGGTTGCTGACGGCTCTCCCAAAAGCATCCTGGCTTTCTTCTGAGGAGCAAGTCCTGAAGCCCTTTCTTATGCAGGGACAGCAGCAGTGACTATCAAGGGGACAATAGATATAGTGATCAGAGGAGCATCCCAGATAGGTGGGAAAACATATCCAAGTTAACGAACACAGACTGGTCATACACCATGTGCCAAGTTCTGTGACAGAGAATCATATTTCCCATCATGCCACGCAGAGCCTGGAAACCGTTTTTATTACACAAAGCCCCACTCAGGGAAAAGAGGTGAAGAAGAGCCCTGAGCTTGAGGGTGCCCAGTGCTGAGATGGCATTGAGCTGGGTTTGGGGAGCAGAGGATTCTTGCAACAGATAGAGATGAGGAAGGCAAGAGAAGGACCAAAGACGGAGAAGCAGAAAACCACAGAAGGAGATCAAGAAAGGAGAGGTCAGTCAGCAGAGATGAGTGGACAACAGAGCCAGGAGGGGAGACAAGCAGAATCTCAGTGGGCCTTAGTCAAGTGTGGAATTTCTTTGGTGGGGAGCTGTGCCATCAGAAGTCCATGTGTATTTAAAGAGGTGGCCAGTGACCAAGTGAAAGAGGCAGGTGGGCAGTAGGAAAAAATGAGCAAGGGAGCAGTGTCCCCACCAGCTTTCCTAATCAGTGTTCCTCACCCAGCAGCCATGGCAGATTAGACGTCCAATTTTTAAATAGAAAAGTATGTGGTTGGGTGGTCCCTGGGTGAGATGGCTCCAAAGACTCCAGGTTTCCATTGATTTAAAGGGTATGGTGGGAAGTAAGAAGGAGGCTTGATCTTGAAGCAGGACCCAACCAGGTGACCTAGGCACTAACTATTCTTGCCCATTTGCTTCCCCATGAACTGCATCTAATCCTGCTAAAACCATTCAGCCAACCTCTGTTCTAGCAGCAAAATCCCGCTAATGGAGCCCAAATTCAACCTATTTTAAATAAAGAAGAAAAGCAAATAAAACCACACAAGATCAGAGAGTGAACAGGCAACAGGAGGTAGCCATCTGTTTTCTTAATATTCATCATGGAAAGCCATTTATTTTAAAAAGCAATCACATATTTTGTAATTTTATTTTCTTTCCTCATATATGAGGTATGATCAAAATTGAGTAAATTTATTATAGTGAAAGACATATTGCCATTAATTCTCCTCCAAATACGCTTCCTCATTTTATTTTTAAAAATTTTTTTTAACTGTCACTAATGATTTATTTATTTTTGGTGCCAAGGATCGAACTCACGACCTTGCACTTGCCAGGCAGGTGCTTTTGCCACTGAGCTAAATCCCTGGCCCTCTCTTCCTCATTTTAAACACACTTGTCTCATCATTCTCACCTCTTTCTAAAGCAGTTCTGGAAGTCTCCTTTGGTGAGTATCTTTAGTTGTGTTGTCACGGCTGCCTTGATGTCCTTTATTAATTCAAAACTTTTATGGCAATTTCTGTCAAGATGATGTGTCCTCATCGACCTTACTTACTTAATCTGGTACCGGGCAACTTCTAGTTCTTCCCCAAACTCAGAATGACCCTGAAAGGTAAATATTGTGAATCAATCTTGAAGTAGCCAGTGTAAGAGGACTTCCAGAGTTGCTTCAGAAAGTAGAAAGAAAGATGAGTGTGTTCAACGCGAGGTTAAGGGTTTCGAGAGGAATTAATGGTAAATGTCTTCCACTGTAATAAGTTATTTAACAGTGGGGCATGGCGGCACAAATTTGTTATCCCAGCACTTGGTAGGCTGAAGCAGGAGGATCATTGTGAGTTCAAAGCCAGCCTGGGCTACATAGTGAGTTCAAGGTCAACCTGCACCATGTAATGAAAACTTGCCTCAAAAAAAAAACCAATAAATAAATAAGTAAATAAAATTTCTATGTCTTCGTTGTATGTTTTGTTCACACCTCAAATTTATTTTGGAAAATTGAATGTGAATCCAGTGTTGTCTTGCCTTAATTCTTCTTTGCCATGGCTTCAGCTAGTTGTAAAAGTTATTGGGCCCCTTGGAGGAATGAAAGAATCCCACCTTCTGGCCGAGGACCATTTCCTTCCTCTCCCCTCACTCTGACTTCTGGTCTGCAGTGGCAGCCCGGAGACGGCCGTGGGCACCTTCTCCTCACCGCCAGGGCCAGGGTCCTCTGTGTCCCCCTTTCTGTTCCGCTCACAGTAAATGGCAGATTCCTCTGTCGGGGTTGGGTTTCCAATCACCATAGAAACAAACTCAAGGCAGTTTCATTAATCATTTAGAGCACGAGAAGTCTAGGTCAGTCTGATTGCAGCATATAGGGTATCATCTCCGGGCCACATGGGACTCAGTCGATTTGAATTAAAAAAGATTAAGCTGCCCTGGGCTGCCTGGCCCCATCAGTTTAAGTTCTCATGTAACAGTGGTCTCTGGAGCCATATGGATTAGTGAGTGAAGCTATGCATTTATGTGGCAGGATTCAGTGAAACATTAGATGGCTGCAGGTGTCTGAGGGGAAGCGGACAGGGATCACACACAGTTTTTTTTTATACTTGTTGCTGTTCTTTTGAAACTGGAAACAATAACTCAGTTTTATTTCTCCAGTGACAGTTACCGCTCTTGCCAACCATGAAATGGTACATTTGTTACCCAGAGTTTACGGCTCGCAATGAGATGGGCTGCGTGGAGACCCGGATGGCTGTGGCCCATCTTTGCTCCAGGGTCGTGGGTGAGAATGCTGACATTCTTTTTTATTCCTTTCCTATGGAGTGGTAAGAAATGCCTCAAATAAATATTTATGACATTTTAGTTTTGCTCCAATCAAGATTTATGAGCCCCAGGAAATTGACTTAGAGGCAGCTACAAATCAATGTGGCTCTGAAAGAGTTGTGTAAGGATCCCTCAAAATGAGCCCCCCTCCCCACCCTTCCAAAGTACCTCCCTTATTTATGGGCCTCTCTGGGACTTCAAAGAGGTTCTGTAACTTGGGCCAGACTGTTTTATTGCTTCATGCAGCTAAGATGTTTCGGGGGAAGATGCAGGTTACAGTATGCTAGGAAGCCTCTCGTGGGTGGTGGCAGGAGCTTTCTGCATACTGGACTGTTAATCTAAAGCTTATAACACTCTGGCTTCCTCTAGAGTCATTCCTAAATCTTCTCGGGCCACTCAGCCTTGTCTGAAGTTCCAGGTGTTAAGCCCCAACTAGAAAGAACTTTTGTACTCTATTTCCCCGGCCCCGCTTTCTTGGAGCAACTGTTTCAGGCTGGCTCAGGGGTGGCTGGTAGAAATGGGTGAGTGCTGGGGGGTGTCACCTCAGGCCTGCTGGTCCTGATCTGGTGTTCGGTTTCCTTCCTCGTGGTGACAGTGATGGCCCTGAGTGCTCTGCTGACAAGGCCAGAAAGCAGGGAGCAGTCTGCAAACTGTGCTCAGGCCCTCCAAACACCCCTCTTTAGCAGGGACAGTTTCAGGGGCTGGGAAGCCATGTTCTCTAACCAGCCGTGCTCCTGTCCCCTGGCTGTGTCACCTGAACACATCATTCTGTTTTCTGGGCCTCCTCGGTCTACTTGATGGGCTCAGAAGAGAAAACACTGCCCAGTTCCTGGGCTCCCGTGCCACATAGGGTGGAAGAGACGTGGGCACAGGTATCTTACTTCCTGGTCGAGGACCATTTCCAGCCCTAGTCAGCGTTGCCTTCTACTCTTCTTCTGCCCCCACCACACTGAGTGACGGGACCATCAGATCAATGTCACAATTGTCAGCATCAGCATGAGGACAGCTGATCTGGGACACCCAGTGATGGGCTGAGCTCCCAGGAGAGCAGAACCCTCATCACCCCAGTTTGTGTAGAGGCGATAGACATGGAGCACAGGAAATGTGGAGGGAACGAGCTGAGCAGAGCAGGGGAGGCAGCACAGCCACTTGGTTTGGAGCATGAGTGAGGTGCCCAAACTATGGGCTGTGGCCTTCAGCAGGTCAGCTGACCTCTGCAACCATGCAGCATCAGGAAAAGCCCAACTGCTGGAGTCAGATGTCCCAGGCACTGTTCTGTCTCTGTCACTCGTGAGTAACTTAGTGTGAGCTTATTCAAGTGACTTGATGTGGGGGCTCTCGGGTCCCTCCGGAGTCCCCTGGCAACCCCTTTGGAAAGTCCCTGGCCATCAGCCTTCTACAGGGACTGCCTCACCTAAGGAGGTGACCATGTGTCTAAAGTGAGCCTCCCTTCCCACCCAGCAAAGAGTCCAACTTGGGACAACTCTGCCAGGCTGTTCTGACCTAGAGTTCCCTGGGGAGTCCTTTAATGGGACCATATCCTGGCTCACCTTTCTCTCTGCCCGATCCTGCTTCTATCCCTTCCCTTTTATAAGCACGGGTCACCCTAAGCACTCTGTAAGACACCTCTTGTCCACGCATGGCTGATCTCCATCTCTGTGCTCACTTCCCAGGAAATCTTAGCCATGACATTTACCGGCTCTGAGTCGCATCTCATCTCTAACACAGGGACAGTGATAGTGCCTAGCCCCTAGAGCTGTGTTGCAGGTTCAGAGAGATAACCCAGGTAAAGCACTCAGCTCTCTTCCTGGCCTGACATACATCTGCCTAACACAAAGTCTTTATTTTGCAGATAAACTTGATTTGATCTTGAAGAATGACTTCGTGTTCAAAAAAAGGAAATGAAGGGAATGATAGTGATGCTGGTTCTCCTCAAGTATTCATTTATCCATCTTCAGTGATAATAGAATACTGACATGTAGATGGGCACATGACTACTCTGAATAAAAACTACCTTTGCCAGTTTCTCTAGAAGATAAGTCCGTACACATGATTAAGTTCTGGTCAGTGAGATGTATTCAGATGCAGTGTGTGAACTATCAGAAAGTGACTTTAAAGGCAAGAAGCCTGTTCTCTTCTGTTCTTTCTTCCTTGGTGAAACATGAATGAAATAACTGGCACTCCAGCAGGCATCAGGGGCCATGAGGTAACCTTGAAATTTACAGCCAGGCAAGGCACATCACAGCAACAAGATAGAAGGCTCTTGAGTCATCCAAAGTAGCCTTTGATTGTCTCCAGGCTATTATGGGAGAGAGATTTGCCCTTGGGATTCAGGTGGTCTGTTACTTGAATCCAAGGCTAATCTTAAATAGCACAAGGGACTTCTTACTGGAGAGAGATCATAAGAAAAGACTCAAAGGCCCAAATGAGTAGGAGGCAGTCAGAGAACAGTGAAGACTCATCAGTCAATAATAATAATAATAATAATAATAATAATAATAAAATACTTGATGTTCATATTGTGCTTTGCATTTTTAAATATTTTGCCATCCTGCCTTTGTAGTTTAAGAGACATTTTATCATCTCCATTTTGCAAATAATGACAGTGAGGCTCAGAGAGATGAAATGACTTTTCACAAGAGGAAATAGCAGAATCAAAACCAGAACCTGGACTTCAGAGACCAGACACTAGGTTTCCTCCACTGTACCAGATGCAGACTTGTGACAAGTGACTCTAACCTAGTTAGTTAATGATGCTCTTGGTTAAAACTCGTATCCACCAATATCCAGTGGCTTCTGAGTAGCAGGAGGGCATCAACTTCTTCAAGGCATCAGCCATTCTTTAATTTCTTTTGCTGGTATTAATTGAGTGCCTTTACTGGAACCAGCATAATCCCTCTCATGCCAAGTGCTTTCCGTGCTCTCTATTCTCTCTCAAAGTCACTCTTTCTCCTGTATTGTCAGAATCTGTTTCTGTCACGCTTCTATCTCCCCAGGTTTTTTCTGATGACCTCAGGAGGAAAGAGCTGATTCTTCACTCACTGTCCTCTATCTTTCCATTGAGGTGGATCTTGGATGGATTCATGTTTCTTAGCTAGATTGATCCATGCTGGAGAGAGAGAGACAGAGAGACAGAGAGAAGGAACCAGTGTGGTCAAAGAAGTCTTCTGTTTTGGGACCAGGAAAAACAGACAATCTTGTTAGGGTGGAATAAGGTATAGGAAACTAGTATTTTCCCAGGGATGCCATAAAAAGTTACCACGCATTGGGCGATGCACAACAGAAATTTATTTTCTTGCAGCTCCGTAGGATAGATGTTCAAGATCAAGGCATCTGCATAGTTCCATGTGGGTAGTCAGAGGGCCTTTCTGTTCCATGCTTCTTCCTGGCATCTGGTGGCTGCCAGCCATCACTGGCATTCCTAGGCTTGTAAAGCATCACCCCAAACTCTGCCTCTGTTTTTACAAGGCTGTTTCCCCAAGTCTCTGTGCCTAAAGTTTCTCTCCTTACAAGAACACCAGTGATTGGATTAGCGCCCTAATCCAGTATGACTTCATCTTAATTTGACAACATCTCCAAACCATGTTTCCAAATAAGGTCACATTCATAGGCACTACAGTTGGGATTTCATTGTTTTAGGGGGGAGACACAATTCAACCCATTTTTATTTTTTAAAATTTTATTTTAAAAGGGTAAAATTAACAGGACAGAACAGAACAGAACAGAACAGAAGAAAGCATAAATTTCAAAGCTAGACAACCAGAGATTTTCACTATCTGTCATATTGTCTCTTGTTTTCTTCCAAATGGTTGTCCATATCTTTGCATATGGGGAGCTCATACTAAATAACATAGCCAATCTTTTCACAAGATGTGTAGTTAACTGGCTCCCACTTGCTGGGGGGGGGCATGGGACAGGGGACAGGACCACATGAGATGTTTGATTCTCAGCCAGCACACCGACAGGCTCACAGCTGCCCCCCAGAGAGGGGAGGAGCTCCTTGTTCTCCGCCCACCCCGAGTCAACCGCATGGTGCAGGTCCTGATGCACCAGGGTCTCTGTCTTTTGGGCTGCCGAAAGTCTGCCACACTCACAGCCGCCCCCTAGAGAGGGGAGGAGCTCCTTTCAACCCATTTTTAAAAAGTCAAGCAAAGACTCTGGAGCCAGAGATGCTAGTTTCTAACTCCATTCAGCCTCATTGCTCATTAGATCTTGGGTAACTGAGATAACCTGTGTGAGCCTCAGATTGCTTCTCAACATGAGAAACTACAGCACCCTGCAAGAGATGTAGGAGGCATAAAGGAGGGAGAAATGGCAAAACAGTCAGATCTAATATGTAATAAATATTTTCTTCTCCATGATGGGTACCAAGAAAGAACAGAGTAGGAAGAAAGAAGGTCTAAAGATGTTCTGTGTGGTGAGCAAGACACAAGATGAAAGCTGTCACTTCGGTCAGCAAGATTAGAATCCCAGCCAAGGATTAGAATCAGCTCTACTGGGTTACATGTAATAGGATGGCACTTTAAAGTGGGGCCTCACTGCCAAGAGGAGAGTATGGAATCTGGAGTTGGATGGTTTTCTGTAGCAAAAACTGCTATTGAGTTCAGAAGGGCCATTGAAAAAGTCCGTACCCAAAGTCCATGGGGCCAACACGAGAAGTTATCTAACTCTCCTGGGCCCAAGATTCCAGAGAAAAGGAGAAATGTGATGTCAGGACAAAGGGAGAAAACCAAGTACTGTAGAAAGACAGGCTATGAGAGAGGACATGAGAAAACTGGGGCCACTCGGCATGGCCAATTCAATGCAATAGAGGGGTGCCAGAATCTGAACAGGTAAGCTGGCCTTTCCAGGTGTGTCCTTCTCACTTCTCAGCTGGGAAAAGAGACAGAACCCTGCTAGGTTAGGCTGAAAACACAGCCAAAAATCACCCCTGAGTCCAGATGCTGCCCATGGGGCTGCAGTAAGTACCCCAACAGGTCCAGGGGAGGTGGGCAGATTTCTTGCAGGAACTGGACAGAAAGACCAGAGGGTGAGTCACATGCCAGGCTGCATGCCCACCAGCTGGACTCTGGCAGGGCCATGAGAAAAGTCAAGCATTCTGGGGATTTGACAAAGGTTTTTGTTGCCACCTTGATCTGTTCATCTGTGGATGGTACTTGCCTCAAATTTCAGCCCAGGAAAATGAGGACCCCCCTTTTCCTTATTCTTGACCCCCATCCTCAGATTATCCCACTGCTCATAGCACCCACGGTCCCCTTGGGACCTCAGTGCTGCCTTTCAGAATCCCACACACAGAGCTGCACTCCATCTCCTATAGGCTGGTGGCCCTGGGTGCCATTTATGAGCTTCATGAGGACAAGGGCCATGTCTCATTTACCTCCTGTCCCCTGCAGGCAGTGCTAGTACAAGGTCCTCCCATATTCTGTGTTCATTACCAGTAAATACCACCTGTCATTTCTGTTAAACCCTAAACCCTCTCCCACTTGAAAACAGAGTCAGTGCTATGAACAAAGCAGAACATCAAAGAGAAGTAGCTCCCCAAGGCTTAACCCAAAGGCAAAGGAAGAAAAACCAGGAGGAAGAGAACGTAGAGAGGGGGACTTGGGTGAGGAGTTAGCTGATTTGCCCATGGCCCAATCTTGCATGGGAGTTTTCGTATCAAATCTTTCCCTGTCTCAGGGCAAGTGTCTTCATCTGTTTTTGCTGCCATAACAGAAATACCTGGGTGATCTATAATGAACAGAAATTTGGGGTTCATAGGGGCTCAGAGATAGAAGCTGGAAAGCCTAATATGAATTCACCAGAAGGCCTAGTGATTCTGATTCCACAAGGTCACCTTGAACATTGCCTCTCCATGCAGAAGGAAAAGAGGTAAAAGGGGCCCAACCAACCCTTTTATAACATCTTTAATCCCATCCACAGTGGCAGAACCTTCATGGTCTAACTACCTCTTAAAGGTCCTCCTCTTAATACTGTTACCATGGCAATTAAATTTCAGCGTGAGCATTGGAGGGACAGACATTCAAGCCATGGTGGCCCCATGATTTGACTTCTTTTATTTTTATATTTTTTAATTAAACAGGTTTTTAAAATGTATTACTCATGTCCTCACACAGGTAGCAAGTGCTGTACCACTGAACTGTATCTCCAGTCCTTTTTTTGTTTGTTTGTTTTCTTTTGATACAGAGCCTGGCTTTGTTGCCCCACACTCGCCTCAAGCAGCTGGGACTACAGGTGTACCCACCAGTATCAATGATCTCTTTTAAAATACAGAGTAACAGCTATAAAGAATGATCACACTGAGATATTTATAAATAAACAGATGCAACTCGAGACCATACTCATAAGTGAAATAAACCAAACTCACATGTGTAAATACTGCATAATCTCCCTAGTGTAAGAAATGGTAAGAGTACATACGATACAAAAAACTCAATAAATTCAGTAAAAGGATAAGAAGCTGCTTAAAGGGGGAAAAATGATATCTCAGAGAAAAGGAGGAAAAAGAAAAAGGAAGGGAAAAGAAAAAATATCTAAAATTATATAAACACACTTAGGATAGCTAAGATGATTGCGCTACAAATTCTATAAGTTCTTGGAACAAAAGGTTAACATTCATAGGATTGGAACAATTGTGCATATCATTGTGTGGTAATCTGAGGAACTCTTGAAGATCCTTATGTAAAATAACAACCCTAGTTATGCTCCTAACACCTTGTTGTGAAGGCCTATGTTGTCACTATTTTGGGCTCTCTGCTACCGTTATTTATTTTTCTTTTCTGTTTCATGTTTTCCTAGTAATTTGTTTTGTTTAGTTTTGTTTTTCCCTCTAATACGTAAAGGATAGGTACACATGTAGAGACTCACATACGCATAGAACTTCTCCTAAACAGTTTATGAGAATCGATTATATAATGCATGATGAAATGAACAGCCACTTTGGAGAAAAACAGACATTATGTTATCCATTACTGATTCTGTATCATCATGCTGTGAAATCCAATAATGCCATTATCCTTTGTTCAGAGTGTTTTTAGTCTATTTTTTATTGTTTAATTTCAACATACATGAAGGTGTAGACAGCTATTTTGAAGAGAATGAGAGATATCACGGCAGCCATTGTTGATTTCCCTATTGTCTGGTTTTGAAGGCCTAAAATACCTTCATCACGGTGTTCTGATCAGTTTAATACTATTTTGTTTTGTATGAATTTGTTGTTTGCAAAGATATGGACATTTGGAAGAAAACAAGAGACATTATAGTAGCCAGTGATGATCTCTTGTTGTCTTGCTTTGAAATCTGTGTCATTCACGTTGTTTTCTTCTGAGCGGCTTTGTCCCAGTTTTGTTATGTTTAGCTTTATCCTATTTAAAATAAAATTTAAAAAAATACAGAATAAAAGAGTATTTCACTAAGCATAAAAGTTCTAGAGCCAATGGCTGCTAAACTCTTCTTGGCAGACAAACCACTCTTGTCTTCCTTGCTCCCAACCAAGCCCAGTGCGCAGCCAAACTCTACTTTGATAAGTTTCTCCCTAGAAAATTGCCCCCCTACCTCTCCTTAGAGTGGGAACATGTCTTGCCTTCAGGGCTCACCTCTTCAAACATTCTCACAACCTTCTCCCATGCACAGGAAGACACACCTGTCTTAGTCCCTTTCTCGTCCCTGGTACAAAATACCCAACATTTACAATTTAAAGGAGAGATTTATTTTGGCTCACAGTTCAAAAGTTTCAATTAATGGTTGTCAGAACTAAACACAGAGATGGCATGATGGAGGAAAATCTGACTATTTCACAGTGGCCAGGAAGCAGAAAGAGAAGGAAGGAGCCAGGAAGGGAGACAAAGCTTCCCAGGTCATGTCTCAGTGACTCCTCTCTTCCACCAGACCTGCCTTCGAACAGCAAGTCAACGCTATCACTCTGATGACTAAACCACCTTCTCAAAGCCCTGTCAATAAGCACAAGAGACTACGGGGGGACACCTAGATATAAACCATAATATTCTGCCCTACTCCATAGACTTACGTGCATCTCTTTATGTAAAATACATTTAGTCCATCTCTAAGAGTTACCAAAGTTCTAACAGTTTCCCCATTGCTGAAAAGTCCAAGTCCAAAGTCTCCTCTGAGACTGAAGGAAAGCTCTTAAATGTGATCCTCTGTGGAAATCAAAAAGAAAATTAAGCACTGCTGCCATATAATGACAGTGTAAATATTTCTATTCCAAATGGGAGAAATAGGGGGATACAAAGAAACTGGACTAAAGCAAGACTGAAACCCAGTGAAGCAAACATTAAATTCTGTAGTTCTGTATCCAGGACCTGTATCTGTATGCAGCAAGCTGTGGTGAGATGTGATCCCCAAAGGGTTTAGGCAGGGTAACCCTCACAGCTTTGTTGGTTGCAGCCCTCATGGCCTCTCTCTTGGAATGGTTTCACTCACTTCCTCAGATGCTCCATGTTTCTGGCTTCTCCAACCTCCTGATGTCTCCACTGCACTTTCAGCTTCACTTTCACAGCTTCCCACATTTCCCTTTCTGGGGCATACTGCTTGGCCTGCTAGGCCGTCTTCTGAAATCTGGGCAGAAGTCTCCCTTACTCCACAACTATTTCATTCTGCATGCCTGAGAAACCACAACCATACAGATGATGACAAGGTCTGCTACCACTTCTGGCAGCAGTTGAGTCCCTGTAGATCATGGCTGCAGATGCCTCTGAGTGCCTGGATGGTTGAACTCTGGGAAACTCTTGCCTAGCTGGTCTTGAATGAGTTGAGCTTCCTGGGGCTCTCTTCTCAAAACAAAATCTTTCAATTTTGCTCCTCTTAGGATATAGTCTTGCTGATTCTTCAGCTGTCCTTGTGGCATATCTTCTATTGTCCTTATGTAAAGTACTTCAGGTTTTTTTAATGTTAATCTTTTCAGCAACCAAGCTTTCCTCAGCCAAAACTTTACAGGCTCCAATTTTACCAGACCTTCCTTTCTGGTGAAACACAAGACTTTTTAAATGGGCTTTTTGCTCTTGTTTCCTAGAGTCAGTCTCACCAAAAGTAGCAAGCAGTACCTATGCTGCAGTCTTTTTTTTTAAATTTTATTTAAAGAGAAAAAAAATACAGAAAAAAGGGTAGAAACAATTCAGAACCTCAAAAAAAACCATAAATCACTAGTTGACAAACCACATACTGTCCTCCCAGAAATAGCTGTTCATGTTACAAAATTAAGCCATACAAAGTGAACACACAGTGAGGCTGCAAACAGTTACAAAAAAACCAGGATGGAATAAAGCCAATTGAGACAGTATAGTGAAATTGGCACAGAACATCACATCAGGTCACCAGGACAACAGTAATAGGCAACATTGTATATCTCGTTGTCTTCACAATAGTTGTTCTTCTACTAGGTACAGCAAAATCAAAGAAATACACAACGTTATAGAACACATCAACACAGAGTATTGAATAGAGCGACACCGTTAATCAGGACAAAGCAAAACGGTGATAAAAATATCTGCCTTCAGAGATAGTAAACTCCCCCAACTTGCTGTACCAAATATGGTCACCTCCTAAGAGACCCAGATCCCTGGATCCCAATTATTAATGGGGGGAGATGTGGTATGTTTGATTCTAAGCCCGCACCCTGGTAGGCAGCAGGTTGGTTGCTGGTTGGCTCAGTGGCCTAAGTTCCAACATGTCTCGGATCTCAGGAAACGCTCTTGCTTCTTGTTTCCCCGCCCTGGAGTGGCCACGGCTTGCCAGACCACAGTCACTTACCAGGGCGGCAGGCAGGTTACTGGTTGGCTCAGCGCCCTAAGTTCCAACATGGCCCATGCTGCAGTCTTAATGTTGGGCTGCCTTGAAATTTTCTTCACCAGATTAATTTATCTATTGCCCTTAATCTTAGTCCCTCACAAAGTGTCAGGACATGAGCAAGATAATGACAAATTTTCTGCCAGAGAATAACATACATAGCCTGGAATCCAACTGTGAGTGGAGTTCTTGTTCCCAACTAAAACCTCCTGAGCCTGGTCTTTACAAGTCTGCCTTTGTATCACCAATCTGTTCTTCTGAACTTTAACCAGAATCTTCCACCAAGCTCAGCTCATAGCATTCTAGCAATGCCTCACCAGCCAGCATCTCCAAATATTTCCCAACTCCTCCCTGAGTTAGTTCCAAAGGCTTCTGAACAACATGCCAAAGTAGCAGCACAGCAATAACTTCACTTCTCTGGTACCAAAATATCTTAGTCATTTTCTCATTATTGGGACAAAATTCCCAACCCTGAAAAGAGGATATTTGGACTCACAATTTAGAAGTTTCAGTCTGTGTTTGGCAGATTTAAACAGAGAGAAGTATGGCAGAAGGTCAGGACAGAGAAAAAGCTACTCTTATCATTGCAGTCAAGAAGCAGAGAGAGATGGGAGGAGCAATGAAGGAAGATATACCTTTTCAGGTTGCACCCACAGTGACCTGACTCTTCTGACCAGATCCAGACTCCTAACAGCAAGTCAGCTACATTGCCCCATAATGCAATCACCTTCCAAAATCCTTGCCCATGAGTGCAAGGGGCATTCAGGGGACACTCTTGATTCAAACCATAACATGTACACACACACACACACACACATGATTGGGTACTCTGGCAGGAAAGAGAAGCTGACTGATATATTAGCACCACAACACCAGTGGGCACTGTGAATAGTGAGATGATGCCAGCCTGAGTTTCTGATTCCAGTATCTTTTTCTTCTTTTTAATCTTTGTTTTACTAGCACATGTTTCCAGTACCTAATTACTGAATACATTCAATGTGAAGAGTCAGAACATGTACATAACACATTTAATTTCTTATTTCTCCTTCCTTCTATCTCTTGGTCCTCTCCTCATTTAAAAAAGATTTACCTCCCTGTTTCCTATTACCTCTCATCTGACTCTTCATTTTGCTCTTTAAATTATTTATATTTTGAATTTTTAAATGTAAGATAAATAATGGGATATTTAAACTTATGTCTCATTTAACATTGTCTTAAGGTGCATCAATTTTCTGACAAACGATTCAAATTTTCTGTAAGTGATTAAACCTCTTTATGGCAGAGTAGTACTCCATAGTATATAAATACCACATTTTCCTTATCCATTCACCTATTGATCAAGAGATAGGTGCTTCCAGATCTAGTTGTTAGGAGCTGTGCTGCTATAAATATAGGTATGCATGTATCACTGCTATATCTTTTTCTTGTCTTTTTTTGAGGCAAGGTCTCACTATGCAGTTTAGACTGGCCTTGAGCTCACTTCTGTAGCCCAGGCTCGTCTCAAATTTGCAACAACCCTTCCACTTCAGCCTCGCAAGTGCTGGGATTACAGGAGAGTGCCACCACACCCAGCTCTTGCAATATGATCTCTTTAGTTCTTTTAGGAAGCTACTTAGAAGGGGAATGGCTGGGACAAATGGAATTTCTATTTTGGATTTTTGAGGAAACTCCACTCTGATTTTCATAGTGGTTATACTAGTTTACACTTCCACCAATGGTGTAGAAGTGTTCCCCTTTCCCTGAAGCCTTGCCACCAAGTGTTACTATTTGCTCTCTTGGTAATCACCATTCTTTCTGGAGTAAGATGGAAAGTTTGGAGGGCTGCCTGGACTCTCTGAAGATCTGTCATGTGACACCTCTCACCCCAATCCACCTGGCCCTCTCGCACCTCCCAGCCCAGGTTGGACAGTTTTGTGCACCATCTCAGAAGGCCCTGGAAGGTTGGAGCAAGCTGAATGTCCTACCCCAGCCTCCTAACCCAAGCAGTTCTCTGCAGGACCATATTGCTGTTGGGATGGCAAGATGCTTCCAGAACATTTGCCCTGGGACCCCTTTGTAGAAAAAGCCAAAAAATTTGTTTTCAGACTCCAGAGACTTCAGCACACAGAGTGTATTTATGTGTTTAAGAGTAGAGTCTGGAAAGTCTGGAGAGGGATCTGGAGGAGAGGGAAAGCTCTTGTTCTTCCTGCTCCCAGAGGAGACAAAATAGCAGTTTCCTGAGTCCTCTATTCTCTGCCTGGTACGTGGCCAAGGAAAGCTCTGGACTCCATTCCCAGGCTCTCATTGCTCCTGGACTGTGAGGATGGGAAGCCCCCGGAGGCCACGCTGGTGTGAAATGGTCCCAGCTGATTCTCAATCGCTTCCTGACCAGCAGGCTCTCTCCCTGCTCAATGTGCCTCAGAAGTCTGTTCAGCCATCTGCCTTCCGGTCCCCACCCCATGTTTTCCTGACACACGCAGGACAGGGCTGCTCCTTCTTACTCTCTGAAGGCCCCTTACTCCTCTCCTGACAAAAGTTTTCACACTGCTATGACCTGACTCTTCATTCTGAAGACCCTCCAGGTGGCACAAGAAATACAGGCTTCCTCTGTTACGCAGCCCAACCTTATGCTATGAGGGAGTAGTTGACACTATGTTTTGGGGAAATTTACTTTACTTCCATGCCTCAGTGTTGGCATATGTGAGTATAAGTGAGTAGAAGAAAAGACCCCAGCTCCTAGGATTGACATGAAGATTGCATACAATAATACACAACCCTGAACTTCCGATAAGGGCTCCATGTGAGTCAGCTTCTGTTATGCTATATGTATGGTCTGGCAATAAATACTGTTGAGTGAAATATCATACATTATCTTTTGCAACTCTTTTTTCCTACTGATTTGGTGTAAACATTTCCCTATAGCATTAAATAGTCTTCAAAGCATTTTAATGGCTCTAATATTTCATCTCAGGAGTTATGATAATTTATTTAATCACTCTCCAAGGAATTACTTCTCTGAGCTTTGTCTGTTAGCCCAGGCTCCCAGGTCAGAACTGCAAGGGCAGAGGGATGGTAGCTCCTTCAGGTCTACTGACCCTCCCTACCCCACCCGGCTCAGTCATCTATTACCCTCTGCCTGTGCCTGCCTCCCTTCTTCAGCTGGAACCAATTGCACTCCTTTCCAGCCCCTCCCCTCTGCCTATAATGTCAATCAACCAACAACCACTACTGTGTGCCCAACCCGAGCCAATGACACAAGGGACACCTGAATGGAGAAAGCTTGCCCTCCCATCAAGGACCCTGTTCTTATTCTGGAGAAAGGAGCTGTGCGCATATGAAGTGGGCAGAGAACCCAGAAGGTGGTGCCCAGGAAGGGAGAGGAGGTTGGTGGAAACTGGAGTCTCCAGGAAGCCCTGGGAAAGGAGGAAACAGCAAGGTGCAAGGGGGCCAGCTGGAAGGGGAAAGGCTGGCTGGAGGGCACTGCTAGGCAGGAGCACAGCTGTGGATCTTCATGGGGTCACAGTCCTGCAGCGGTCTGAGCCAGCCAATGGAGCCCGCCAGATTGGGGTGGGGGTGCAGTTCAAAACTAATACCCCCGGTGGTAGGGCAATCATTTCGAAATGAAGGTAATGATCCAATTAGTGGTTATCCATCAAGTTCAGTTATCTTTCCTTGGGCCAGCGAGCAGAGAAGCTGAGTAAACACATGCTTTGGACTGTGACTTAAAACCAGTCTCCCTCGCGCTGGAAAATGAGTTCAAGATGTGAGCTGAGCCACCTGGGGGCTGCAGGTTAGCATTTGTGGCTTGGGCATCCAAGGGGTAGGGTCTCTGCAAGAGCAGCGCACTCCCTACCACTGTGCACACATGGAGAATCCAGTGGGACCTGGGTCACACTCCCAGAGTTTCCCATCACTACAGCCCTGTTCTCGCTCAGAGATTCCAGAAGCCTTAACCATTCTCACAGCTTGCCCCCTTCTTCTCATATTTACCCTCAGCACAACGTGTTTCCACACTATATGTGTCCATCCTGGGCCTCTTACTTAAACTTCAGTTCCCTGAAGACAAGGGTTTTCTGGGTCTTCCCAAAGAAGGGCAGAGTTCATTGTTGGAAGGAACATGAGGAAGTCATCTAATCTAGGTGTTCACCTTAAAATGAGATGAGGCATCAACAAATTAAATGAGTAAAATATATGACAGGTCACATTTTGAGAAAAAGAGTGTTGGAGGGGCTCTGTGTGTGTGTGTGTGTGTGTGTGTGTGTGTGTGCATATTTTTGGTACTAGAGAATGAACCAAAGGCTTTGTACTGAAACACAAGCATCTTCAAACCACCTCCCCTGGGACAGAGTCTTCCTAAGTTTCCAGGCTGGGCTCAGACTTGTGGTTCTTCTACCTCAGCTTCCAAGAGTTCGGGGCTTAGAGGCTTGTGCCACCATACCAAGGTAGGTGAAGCTTCTGAAAACATGAGTCAGTGAGGTTTTCTAGGAAGAGGACACTGAGGCAACACTTGGAAGAGATGGCAAGTGACTGCTGTGGCTTCCTGGGGACAGGGAGCTGTAAGTACAAAGGAGGAAGGTGCTTGGAATGGTCAGGAGGCTGGGATGGCCTGAGGTGATGCAGGGAGGTGGCACAGGGCAAGGGTCATCGGTGGGCACAAAGCCTTGCTGACAGCTGAAAGGACTGTGGCTACTGCTGAGAGAGATGAGGTCATTCCGAGTTTTCAGACTGAGGATGACTTGACCTGGTGTAGGTTTTAAAGCAATCACACCAGCTGGTTCCCCCAGTGGGACCCAATCATGCCCATGCAACAAAAAGGTGCAAAGTGAACACTTGGAGAGAACTTCAGAATGGCTGGTCCTGCAGGGGGGTCTACGAGACCCAACTGACCAGGCAGTCAGTGAGGGCCTGTGCACAGGAGTCCCAGGAAGATCCTGAGCCCATAAGGTTCCAGTCAGGAGGGACTAGGGGCAGAGGCCCTCAAGATCTACCTGGAAACAATGTTTACGTGTGTTCTCAAGAGATGGGTGTGCAGCCCCTCAGGACCTCAGCCCAGGTCGGGGACACTTGGTGAATATAGGTTCTCATACTCAGGGTGCCTCAAATCTCTTTCATTGAAAAGCAGCGCATTCATCTTTCCCTTTCCCAGCCAAGGGTACCAGTCACACTTCAAGTGGCCATCTCAGGCCTGCAACCAATCGTGAGTCTTCCAACCATTCTGCTTTCAAATGGGCCAGCTTTCTGTGTGCTCTTCTTATGATGCTTCGACCATCTGTATGCTATGTTTTACACATCTATCTAATTTCCATTTCCTATGCCTCTTTGGCTTTTTCCCTTATTTGTATCTATGAGAGTCCACCATGGGCTTCAAAGGTGTATTTCATCTCTGCCACTTGTGTGCTGTATGACTCTGCAAATGACTTAACTGCTCTGGACTTCAACTTCTTTATCTGGAAGACAGAAAACACAAAATGTTGCATATATATATATATATATATATATATATATATATATATATATATAATGGAATACTACTCAGTCATGAAGAAGATAAAACTGTGTCATTTGCAGGAAAATGTATGAGATCATAAATGAAATAAGGCTCAGAAAGACAAGCACAGCATGTTTCCTCTCATATGCTGAATCTAGAAAAAATATGCAGGAAAGAGGAAGGGAGACTAGAAGACAAGAGGAGGAGGATCAGGGTCAGGGTAGAATAAGGAAAGGACCAAGTAGATAAAAGGGAGAATGGATAAGATCGATGTATGTTATATACCTGTATGAAAACGTCACAAAACCCCCAAGATTCAGTATAATTAATACGCACTAAAATATTTTTTTAAAGATGGAAAATATAACAAGTGCTTTAAAGCCCTCTTGTTGCTGTTGAGATTGCTAAGATTAAGGGCAAACTCAGTGCCTGGCACAGACTAGATCCTCTGCTAAATGGTGGTATTATTAGTGTCATTTCAATAATCATATTGTAACAAATCACCTTTTGTTTCCCCTCATTGCTTCATCTGAAAATTCTTTTATCCATTGCATTCTGTATTTTTTCTATAGAAATTTCCTGGGGTGATTGTCATCACAGAACTAAGAAAACAGGGCAAGTAGAAAACTATAGACAAAAATGGAAGATGTAAAGGTTGTTAAATAATAGTTTAATGGTTAATTAAGTAAATCATATGGCAAATGAACTTCATCTCATGTGGGAACGTAATTTAGGACAGGATTGTTTGAATCACAGAAAAATAGTGCTGTGGTTAACTGTATCTGCTATGTTGGGGACCATATGATAAAATGAACTATAGATCTATAAGCTGTGATTAGCTGGACATAACTGTGAAATTATTTGGTCAGAATTTTTCATACCATAAGGAAATAAATGTTAGTGCATATTAAGAGATACAGGTGTGGAATCTTTATTTACTGGTTTATTTTTTATTCCACTAGTATTAAATACTTAGAGCTATGTCCCATAGGAATTAGAATGCAACAAGTTGTTTAATTCTCAACTGAACAGTACCTGTCTTCAACCCCAGAAGATTCTAGAATCTTGGAACTTAAAAAGAAGTACATGTCCCAGAATACAACAGATGTTTACTTGCACTCAACAGAGACAAGTTGTGGTATAAAATCATAAAATACACAACACATGTATAATACCACTATCGAAAAGGAGAGGTTTTAAGAGAGGGAACCTCAAGTCCATGAAGAATAGAAACCCCCCAGAATCTGTAGGCTGGAGAAGTTTAAGGTGTGAATGCTTCAGCAAGAGAAGACTCAGTGTCTGTGATGACTGTTAATCAAAGGGTAGGGAGTGGAAAAAAAACACCTGTAAGGCAATTTATTGCTTTGACACTTGGTTCCCGTGCGGGTTCAAAAGCATCTGTAAGAGAGACTCTGCCACACCTGCCTCCCTAGAGAGGAACTTCCATCTATGCATGTTGTTTGGTCATCTCAGCAGCCTTCAGGGTAGATAGATAATATGGTTCCCACTGGACCTGTAACAACTGAGGTTTAGTTATTTGAGCTGCACAGACAGTGCCAGAGCCTAGACTCACACCCAAGGCCTATGTCTCCAGATTCTTAACCAAGGACACATCATTTGATGCTCCAGATCCTTCATACACAGTGTGAAGTAGTTTGAACAAAGTCTTGCTTCAACTTCAGATCATAGAGTAGTTGTCATCTTGAAGTCTGATCCTCTTTGATCTTGCTGGGTGTTTATTTCTGAGAGTTGCTTCAATCAGCTCTCTGAGATGCATGCCCCTGGGTGACCACTCCTCAATATCACATGGAACAGGTCCCTGCTCCCTGAGGACACCTTGGGGGATATAGAAATCCTGTCTTGGTAGAAATCCTGTCTGCCATGCCCTGTCTGCTGGCTGTCCAAAAGAAGGGAGCCTCTGGCTGGCCAGCTCTCACTTGTTGAGTTTCTGTTGGTATGCATCCTCTGTGGGATGCAACCATATTAAATTGCTTCAAGCAGCCTATAAAATAATGACAACTGCAATGCCATAAGGAATAGCATATCCCCAACCATAAATAAATTAGTGCTCTAATTCCATCAAGGCATGTGGGTGACATCACATACTGTGAGTGCTGCGCTCCAAAGGACTGTTCATGGCACCACAAATCTGAGATGGAATTACCATCTTAATTTATTTACATCTTCTGGTGTCTGGGTTGCTGTGACATGATTTCTAAAAAGTCTGGTCCCTCCAGATTATGACCTCATCTTCTGTTCTCTTCTTCCCCCTCCTCACACTCCCCTCCCTCACCCTCTTTCCTCCATCCCCATCCATTCCCCACCTCCTTACACTCTTGCATTTCCCTCATTGTGTCTTATTTTCTCTGAGATCGCTTGAGTCCTGGTAAAGAAGAGAAGGAGAGAAACTCCTAGGCTGAGCAAAGATGGCAAATTCCAGGCACAGAGGACAGACGTGGGGGAGGCTCCGGAGGAAGGAACCTCTCCTGGCCATAATTTGTTGTACTGCCCCAGAACCATTCATCTAGGGCTTCTCTGGGGACAGATAGTCTTTCCTTGCTTAAAATTTCAATTTAATTAAATCCACTAGGTGTGTTCTTGGATATCAACCACGTCCTAGACAATATGGGGCAGTCAGAGCCATATGGAGCCAAGGAATTTTACAGGCAGACAGGTCTTGAGTGGTCTTGAGTTAGTTTAACTACTCATTTTGCAAATGAGAGGCCTGAGGCTCAGAGAAGTGAAGTGATTTTTCTAATATCACATGCTTAATTAACGGCAGTCTAGCCTGCAGAAAAAAGTAGGAAATGTTAATAATGTCTGCCAGAACCTTGCTCTGAGTCAGAAAAATTAGACAGACACCTCCAGGAGAGTTAGCCAATAAGGTGACAACGCTACATTAAGTTACACAAATTGAGTTCACGGAAGGAAGTCATGCTTGCTGACAAGTCTGGGGCAGCTCTCATAGGAGCAGCAGCTGGGTGCTGGGGGATACATAAGTACTTGCTTCACAGGGATGGGAAAGGGGAGTATCACAGCAGAGAACTAGCCCAAAAGCTGAGAGCTGTGCTGCGTTACAGAAAGTCAGTGGACTCCAGTGGGAAAGGTTAGTATCTAAGGGTCAGTATATGATGGGGTTAGTGGACTCTGCATTTAATGCTGAGAACACAAGAAATTCTTGAATAAAAAGCAATAGATATGAGGCATGATCAACAAATACTGTGAATGCTTAATTTTTTTAAAAAAATCTATTACAGTAAAAGACACACTGTCATAAATCTCCCTCAAAACTTTCCCCCTTGCTTTGAAGACACTTATCCCATAATTCTTGCCATTTTCTGAAACAGTTCTGGAAGTTCTCTTTCATGAGTGTCTTTATGAGGTGTGATCAAAAATACAGTGAACACTGCTGCCAAGTGCCATCTAATGGAAAATAAGACTCATAAAAACCTTACAGTGTAATATAATCCACCGTATTCACTGGATCTGGCACGGTGCGACTTCTAGCTCTTCCCCAAAGTCAGAATGACTGTGAAAGGTTAATGTTGTGAATTGGTTCAGCACATCAAGTCAATTGCAGCAGTGGGACTAAAGATACTCCGGAAACACGGCTTCCAGAAGTGACAAGAATAGGATAAGTATGTTCAAAGAGGGGGAGAATTCTGAGGGGGATAGATGGCAATGTGTCTTTATGTAATAAATTGTTAAAAACTGAAGCACACACCATTTTTCGAGCATTCTATGCATACATGTTTTTTAATGTGGCTGCCCGCAGTATGGTCTGGTGGGCACCAGGACAGCCTTACTGAAGATTCACTGCATCAGAACCTGTCCCTGAATTAACACCCCAGTGACTCCCAGGCACACTGACATTTGAGACTTCAAGAAATCTGGCCTGGTGAGAACGTTGCCTTCTGATTATTCAAGGTTGTTCCCAGATGCTGATTTTTAACCCTGACTGACTTCCTAGTAACCATTACTATAATCAGAAATCCCTATGAAGTGAGATAGACTGAAAACATTTTTTCTAAGCATGAAAGGCTTAGGAATAGTAAATTTGACAATTAATGAGGATCACAAGATTCAACTTTGTGACCATAATTAAACACGTATTCATGTTCATCTTGTCATCCTCTTGTTAAATTTTGGAGCAGTGGATCAGGCATTTTCTGATGCCTTGAAAAGTTCCTGGGAGTTTAATGGGTAAAACGGACCATAGTGAGCCCACAGGAGTTAAAGGCAGCTTCCTGGGGAGGCAGGAAGACGTTCACAGGGAAAACGGAGTCTGGGACCCATCTAACACCCCTACCCCATGCCTCGGGACGCTGAGGGGGCCTTTGGCTTGGCTTCGAGTCACCTGGGTTGGAGGTACTTCCTCCTCCCCAGCCACCCGAGTAAGCCTCCTGGATCCCGCTGCTGCCCAAAGCCAGGTGGTAAGCGGAGCCAGTAATGACTGAATTTTCCACCAGTCCACCAAGGGGAGCTTACAGTTGGAATTAAATTGATTTAAAGAAAATACAGAAAGTGATTTATGTGTGTGTGTGGCTGAGTTTTCAGACCAAGATGAAAAAAAAAATTCCAAGACCTCCCTTAGAGGGAGAGGAGAGTGCACGCGCACGTGTGCTAGAGGGAAACCACAGCGGGCTGCAAAGAGTCAAGAGAGCCTTTCAGCTCTTCAGCCTTACACCCAGGCTGGGGCTGGGCACAGTGCCCCACCTGCTGCCAAACCACAAACTATGTGGCCAGTCTGGGTCATTGCTTCCTGCCTTTCCCCACGGCCACCTTGAAGTGTCTGGGCCAGACTTTCAAAGGCAGGAACTCTCCCTGGTCCCTTCCGGTATGGCTGGCATTGCTTTGAGCTTCTGGGAACTGTTTCTGAGGAAGGGACAGACCTAGGGGCCTTCTGTGCTAGAAGCTGGCCTGTGACTCTCCCCCGTCAGGCATGTCTCAGGTGTGATTTCTGAGGCTCTGGGTCTCTGCTGCGTCCCCTTCATTCAAAGGAATTTCCCAGGGAAGAAATCTCCCAGAGCACTAGAAACCTTGCTGGGAGTTTCTTTGCTTCATTGATCTTTTACTGAATTGTGATTTAACTCACATACTGTAAAATTCATCCTTTTAAAGTGTACTATTTGATAGCTTTTTATATATTCACAAGGTTGTGCCATCATCACCACAATCTAATTCCAGACCACTTTCATCGCCCCAGAAAGAAACCCTGTACCCATTACCAGTCACCCCGCATTCCTTCTCTCCCCAGCTTCCTTCAACCACAAATCTGTTTTCTGTCTCTATTCTGGGCATTTCACGTAAATGGAATTGTACCACATGTGGTCCTTCGTGGCTGCTCTTCCCTTTCATCCTGCTTCAAGTAGACTCATCTTCCTAATCTTTTATGAAGGTCGGAGAAGTTGCTGGCTGAGAAAAATTGGAACAGCCACAGAGGAAATTCTCTTGAGGCAGGCCATTGGCTTTTCTCCTGAGTGTTCCCTGGACAGCTGCTCTAGAGCCCTGTGTCCTTGTTGGGACTCCACTTTATGAAGCAGCCATGTCCACATGAGTAATTTCACTCTCAAGCTGTGGTCAAGCCCCACACTGATGGCGCAGAGCAAGGGCTGGCCACTGCCACAGAATTCACTTTTGATCAAATCATTTCCACTTGGCCACAGCCCTTTCATACGCAACATATTCATGGCCCTTCTGTAAAACCCAGAAAAAAGGGTAAAAGATTCATTCAAGATCATGTGGGACGGGCCGGGGGTTTAGCTCAGTGGCTTAAGCGCCTGCCTGGCAAACATGAGGTCATGAGTTCGATCCCCGGTACCAAAAAAAAAAAGATCATGTGGGCAGAGCATAGTAAAGTTAGGGTTTGACTTCAGGGCTTCTCTGCCTCAAACTTCTCCCTGCTGGAAACTGTCCTGAAGGAAACAAGGTCACAAACCGATTTTCCTCCTCCTTCTTCCCCTCACTGAGTTTCATACCTTGGGGTTGCCACATTGGTCCTTTTAACATTGGGAATTATTTTGTTACCTAACTTTTTGTTTCTGTGATTGTTATGGATTGAATGTTAGTGCCTCACTGTCCCAAACTCGTGTTAAAGCCTAACTCCCAGTTTGGAGATGTGGTTTTATTGGTTCATGATGGCGAGGCTCTCATAATGGAATTTATTGCCTTATAAAAAGAGAAAAAGAGAAATCTGTCATTGAAAGAAGATCATGCAGGCTCACAGCAAGAAATCAGCCTCCTGCAAGCCAAGAGAGGCCCTACCGGGAGCCAAATCAGCTGTCACGTTGATCTTAGACCCCAGCCTCTAGAATAGTGCAAAGCAAATTATTGTTATTTATGTCTATGTTTTTGTTTTGTGACAGTGGAATTGAACCCAAGAACACTCTACCATTAAGCTATATTCTCAGCCCTTTGGTTTTTATTTTTTATTTTGAAACAGGGTCTCACTAAGTTGCCCAGGCTGGCAATTTAGAATTTGCAATCCTTCTGCCTGAGTTTCATGAGTGAATTTGATTTCAGGTACGTGTCTCCTTGGCAGGCACATCTATGATATTTTATTATGATGCTCCTAGAAGACGAAAGCAGTAATGTTGAGAAAATGATTTAATCACTGTCTTTAAGTTGTATTTTTTTGTGTGTAAGCAAGATTGATATTACAAGGTTGATACCTACCTCTGAAGGTTGTTGAGACAACTAATGTGTGCAGAGTTCAGAACAGCACCTGGAACACAGTAAGCATCCAATAAGTACCAGTTTTGTAGAAAATTATTGTATTTGTATTTTTCATTCTGTCAAATTAAAAAAAAAACCTATTTGTACATTCCCTGACTCATTTCTTTAAAAAGGATGTTCACAAATATGGGAAGAACAAACGAAAAAAGTAACCAAGAAAGGAAAAAGAGAGAGAAGGAAGGAAAGAAAGAAGAGAGAAGAAAGAAAGAATGGAGGGAAGGAGAGAAGAATGGAGGAAAGAAGAGAAGAGAGAAGGGAGAGAGGAAGTAAGAAAAGAAACAGAAAAGGATTTTACACTAGCTTCTACATACAGAACAATGGGTGATGTATAACCAAGTCTTCTTTTTGTTTTAAAATACCTCTACTTACATATCAAAACAAAATTCCAGTAGTCCAAAAAATAAATTCACTTGACGTTGTTAATTGAAAGGCTAGGATGGC
The DNA here is from genome assembly GCA_004027295.1 of Dolichotis patagonum. Lineage (NCBI taxonomy): Eukaryota > Metazoa > Chordata > Mammalia > Rodentia > Caviidae > Dolichotis > Dolichotis patagonum. The sequence continues at coordinate 96,672 of PVJX010001388.1, read as the reverse complement.
TCCTCTCAGTCGCGACATTAATCCTGTTCTAGTGTTGGAGAATCAGAAGTCAGTCTTTTAAAATTCATCCTCAACTCTCATTCTTGATCACATCAATTGGCATTTTATTAGGTTCTCATTTCAGCATCCCGAGGGGCTGGCTTCTTTCACTTTCTGAACTGGCTGAGTATCAAGTTCTCAGCTTGGTCTAGTCTTTTTCTCGCCCTGTGATCTTTCTAGTGAAGACTAATGTTCCCACTTATAAAATTCACAGCATTTTCTCACATTAGTGTTGGATTGTTTTGCCTGCTGATTTCCTCTGACTTCTCCACCCTCCTATATCTCATGTTGAGAAATGCTCCCAGTAGCCAGTGAGGGTGTGTGATGGGGGCTGGAGAAGCCATGGCAGAGAACTGAGCCTCCAGATAGGAAATCCTTTCTCCTAATCATTCCTACATTTACCTGAGCTCCTGGTTCCCAGAACAACAGTAAGAGACAGCACTGGATAATCTCTCTAAACAGAACAGACTGCCTTAGGCCTGCCGCTCACCATGCTTTTCTGAATGAAGACACTGGTGCTATGCATAGTTTTTAAGCAGCCACATTTTGGGCTAAATGACCCACATTCCCACATCTCTAGTGCCAAAAGGCTAGTTGGATGATGGGCAGAAACCAGGATTAAGGGCAGCCAACCCAGAAGATGTCTGTGCCCAGCAAGGAGTTTGGAACAAAGAAATCCCACGTGAAGATTGTAATCAGCAATACAACTAAGACAGAGGTTTGTAATATAAAAATGAAACCAGAGAAACCATGATGATCTAGCGTAAGCCAAAATTACATGGGAACAAATATCAGATGTAAACAGAAGCCAGAATTATCAAGAGAATGGAAAAGACACATAGGAAGAAGCAGAAACACAATGACATAAAGAGACGGGGCCACCCATGGGAGAGAACCCTAAGCCAGCTACCTTGGTTCCAGACCACATTTCAGTGCAGGCCATGAACATCCTTCGTTTTAAGCCTTCTTTCCTCTTCAGATAATCTGACTGAATCACTGTTTCTTACAACCACCAGAACCTTAGGTTCCTTGTTCATCAGACCTCTCCTAAGAGTGAGTGAGGACTCATGGGGACCTCCAGTCCAGAGGCAGTAGTAGCAAGGCCGGGCTCAGCTTGATGCAATGCATGGCACAGGGAGCCCCAGGTCTAAGTCAATCCAATGAGTATAATTCGAGTACCTACCACTGTGAAGCCCTATGCAAAAAGGAAAGGTCTGTAAGAAAGCTTTTGACTTCAAGGAACATGTGATCTAAATAGAATGGAAGAGTGTAAGAAACACACAGAGCTAAGTCAATGCAAAGTTGACCCTAACCTAGCAGTTTCATATCATGAGACCTCTAACCTCATCAGTGATTAATCAGTTGATGGGTTTATAATTGAATGGACTATTGGGAGGTGCTGAAAACTGTAGGAGGTGGCGTCTAGTTTGAAGTGGGTCACTGGGAGTATACCATGGAAGGATGTATAATCGCTTTAGTCCTCTTGTCCCAACCCTTTCCTTGGCCACTATGAGATGAGCAGATTTGCCCTCCACACATACCTTGCTGTGTTTCTGCCTCACCACAAGCCCAGAAACAATGGAGTCAGCTGGCCATCAACTAAACTCTCTGAAACTGTGACCTAGAATAAATCTTTTCTCCTTTTAAATTGATTTTCTTGGGTATTTTGTCACAGCAACAGAAAGGTAACTAATGCACTCCCCAAAATTTAAATGTTGAAACTTAAGTGCCAGTGTATTAGCATTGAGCAGTGGAATCTTTAGTGGGTAGTTAAGCCATGAGGGCAGAGCTTTTTATGAATGGGACCAGTGTCCTTACAAAAAGTGTAGAAAGAGTTGCTTTTCCCTTCCACTATGTGAGGATACAGCTGCAAAGTGCCATCTACGGAAAACAAGTAAGGCTTCATCAGCCACCAAATCTGATGCCATCTTGATCTTGGACTTCTCCCCTCTAGATCCATGAGAAATAAATTTCTCTTATTCAGCAGTTACTCAGAAAACTACCATTCCAGTAGTATGTAGGGTTCAGGAAAGATTGCTCCACTTTGTTGGGTATACAAATGAGATTCAGGAAATATGGAGGTTGCTCTGCCAAGTGAAATTAGCCAGCCTCAGAAGGTTAAATATTACACGTTTTATGTGAGAAACTTAACAAATACATAAATCAATAAATTAATTGATTAAGTACAAGAGAAATATCAGGAAACCAGGTGGTAGATTTTAAGATACAGGGAGTGGGATCAGCCAGAGGCAAGAGGAAAGGGAGAGGGGAACAATGGGGAGAAACTGATTAAGATATATAAAATGCATGTACCAAGTTCCCAAAACAAACCTCACCATTAGGTAATGTAGACATGCACTAATGAAGTACAGAAAGAAGAGGAAAAAGAAGAAAGGAGGGAAAAAGGAAGGAAATAAAGGAGAAGGAAAAGAAAAGGAGAGAAGTGGGGTGACTCTCTGGCTCTGCTTGACAACCAGTGGGCTCTAAGTAATGAGGAAGACTAAGGAGAGGATGATACTGAGATTTCAAGCAGCCCTGTCAGCAGAGCAGGGAAGGTGTTGAGAGGTAGCAATAAACTGATGAGCCCCAGAAGAGGTGCTAGCCAACAGGAGACATCCCAGAAAAAAATCTACCAATGACAAATATGAATCTGGGATTTAGAGGGAGAGAACAGACTAGGAATAGAGATGAGGGTTCCATCGGCAGAGAAGGGAAGCCAAGGAAGAACATGTAATGCCCTGTGGTGGGAGAGAACCAGCCAGGGAAGACAGAAGGAGGGCAAGATGGAGGGGGAGCCAGGGAAATAGACCAGTGAGTTCAGTGGAGTAGAGAGGAGCCCAACGGAGAGGAGAACGTCTCTATGACAAAGGGTGACCAGATGTCACCCAGAGCCAGGCTGTGGGAATTGTGGGAAGAGAAGAAAGGGCAAGGGCAGCTGCTTAAGGAAGACTTGAGCAGATGACGGGCTGGGCTGGAAGCAGCTAGGGAAGAGGACAGAGAAAATTTAAGAAGGCCCATGTGTGGGAAGGTACAAGGATTGAGCTCCAGGGGCAGCAAGTGGAGATCTACTAATCTCATCCGGCCTGGTGAGGTTAGGAGAGGGTGTGGAGCAGTGGGTGTGCTGGCGGGGAGGAGATAAAACTCAGAGGTCTGCGGTCCTGGGGGAGAGTAGGGATGAGGCAGTCTAGCAAAGTTACTGTTTCTCACCAAGGTTCAGACATTCCCAAAATGCAGGTCATAGCAGGCTCTACTGACTACTGTTTTTAAATTATTCTACTATTACTTGTGAATTTTCTAATTTTAGAAATGGACCAAGTTCTTAAAAAGAAATATTTAAATAAGATGTCTATAAAGTAAAAAAAGACTTTAAAATGGAATGTTGGGCTAGGGATTTAGCTCAGCAGTGTGAGTGCTGCCTGGCAAGTGCAAGGGCTTGAGTTTGATCCCCAGTACCAAAAAAAAAAAAAGTTACTTAAATCCTCTCTAAAAATAAACACTTTATTTCTCCAGAACAACCTATGTATATTGCAATGGTTTTCTGTTTCTTAACTGTGACAGAAATACGCATATTCGTTACGTTATTTACAATAGCAAATAAATGTGGTAGATCTCTCTGTTAGTCATCAGAGTACAGCTGCCATCATGCCTGCCAAGAGTGTGTAAATTACTGCTGTTATTGATATGCATAAATTCACAGTTTACTGAACTGTGTGTTAGCACAGGGGTCCCCAGCGCCTGACCCATGCACTAGTACATTTGTGTTTGCCTGTTAGGAACTGGGTTGGATGTGCAGGTGAGCAGTGGGCAGGTGAGCCAAACTTCATCTGTATTTATCGCCACACCCCTCACTCACATCAGTGCCTGTCATGTCACTGCAGCATTAGATTCTCAGAGGAGCATGGGCCTACTGTGAACTGCATGTGCCAGAGACCTAGGGTACTCCTTACCAGAATCTAATCCCCAAACCATACCCCATCCCACTCCCAACCCCATCCTTGGAAAAAATTGTCTTCTACAAAACTGGTCCTGCTGCCAAAAAGGTTGGGAACTGCTTAGTATTATTTATTGCACTATGTGAGTTTGGGTCTTTTAGATCAACACTTTAGTATATGTACAAAATCTCAAGAATGTTGTTGTGTTCTATTAAGACATCATACCTGAAGCAAACCTAGGTGTGCTACTTATGAGGCAAGCAGGCAGAGAAGGGAGGTAGAAATACAGATGACCACCTCACCACACTGACACCAACATGAACCGAAAAGTTCCCCTAGATGGTCCCAGAGTAATGTCCAATCCCAGGTGAGTGCACTACCATTTACACACCAACACTTCCACAACAGAAAAACTTGCAAATTTAAAGGAAGGTCTGAAACTTGAGTTGCTAAAGACAAGCATGGCTAGGTTGTTTTCACTTTGGCAGATGGGGTTTCTCCCCAGGGGATATTTTTGCCACCAGTTTTCAATTTTTTTCCTCCCCCAAGGCACACTCACTTGTCCCTGTCTTCTGGGCTGGAGGGGACCAAGGCAGTCCCCTCGTGTTGCTCAGCTGGACTCTCTCTGGCAACTGATTAGTCCCTAAGCCCGCCTCGCTGGTCCTGCAGAATTCTCCAATGCGAAAGCCTGAAAACATGCCTTTCCCAACAAGGAAAATATGTGAGATTGAGTTCCCAAGTTATGTTTCATGTTTACAACGGTCTTCTCATCATGGTTAGTTGGATTAAATTTAGTGATTACAAAGATTTTTGTTTTTATCAATAATACCCTTGATCTTAAAAACAAGAGCAATTTAAACAGACCCAGATGCTCTAAACTTCACCACATGTTTGTTGTAGTTTTTTTAATCGCATTGTATTTGAGGCTGTCCCTTAAATCATTTAAATATGAATGGTATTCTTATGGCTGCGTTCCCCCAGCTCCTCACACTGAAATGTCACTGTTTTGAGTTACTTGAAATGGAGAACTTGGGAGAAAGATGAATGATGTTAATTGTTATGTTGTCCCCTACTCTTGTGACACAGGTATGTCTCCTACTAGAACCTATGCAGAAACCCGAATGTAATCCCAGGGAAAAGTTACCCTGGACCTGCAAAGTCACTGGATTTTAAGTCATTGCTCTCTGTTTATTCTTTTTTAGAAAAAGACTTTTCTCCCTTTAAAATGGGTCATTTAGTTGCATTACGATCACTACAGTTATCAACTGTAAGTGTAATTCAGTCAAGACTTATTGAGTGTCCCTTGACTTTCTATAAACATTCCCTCCATTTCTAAATCAAAGCAACCTCAGTGACTTGGATCACGTGACAGTGCATCTTGAGGGAGAGGAGAGGAGTAGAAAAGCAAGTTTGAAGCCTCAGCCTGTGTGCTTAAAGAGAAGGCCATGAATTGAAATCTGACTTAATATCCATTGGGGACCTTGGAAATCCAACTTCACTAGAATTTTAGCTTTCTTATCTATGAAATAAACACCTACAAATGCTTCATGAGACAACAACTCTGGCATGTTGGTGGGTGGCACTTGCATAGCTGCCACCTCAGCAGGGGACCTGCAAAGCCAGAGCTGTCTCTAGTTTGTGGAAGGTGGAGCCTCCTTTAGAAGCCAAGGTTCTTCCTAGGTCTTGATCTTGCAAAAGAAGGCAGAGCCCAGGGGCTTCTGACCAGAACCATGGAGGTTCCAAATTATCGCAGTGTTCCCCTAGATGGCTATGGAAATCTGGGGCCAACCATTTGGAGAATGACTAGAAACTAAGAGAGAAACCCAGCAAGAAGGCTGTAGAGTTGTTCCAACCCTTTGGGATGGGAATAAAACAGCGCATTTCTTGGGACCCTCCTGGGATGAGACAGGGCTAAAAGGCTTCTATCCTTTTAGCCAGGCTGGTTTTCACTCTTTTCTTTTCTGGGCCTTTCATCAGGATTTACTGACGACTTTGAAGCATTTCAAGCTGAACTAAGGGGACATAGAGAAAAGTATTGTTCCTATTGGGTTGTGCCTAGTTGCTATCGGAGTGCGAACCAAAGGAGGTGACCTCAGAGGATGACTCATTTGGTAGATGTGGCCCCAGTTGTTTCTCCCACCTTTAGGAACTCCTTCCAAAGCTACATGGATTTGGAGTTAGTTTACTACAAGGAGCAATGTTCTCTCACTTTTTGTAAGTCTCATTCTCCAGACACCCCAGGACTTGGCATTCCAGTGTGCCAGTGACCCCTGCCTCACCTTCAGCAAGGGTCAAACACCTGAACAATTTCCAGCAGTGGATCTACATTCTCTCCCAGCCCACGGGGTGACCAACTGCTTATGCTAATTAGCAACAGTAAACATGCAGCCTGCAGCCCGGAAAAGCGTTATCTCTAATTTATTTGCTCAGATGTTGACGTCATCATGTAAGATTTGGTTTCCCTTAAGAACCAGTCAGCTCACATGACTCCTCTTAGTGACCTAAAGAGCTGGATAATCCTGAATGGATGCCAGGGCTGGAACCCTGTTCTAGAAGTTAATTTGCTGTCCAAGGGTCAAGTGCTTCCCACTGAATGTCAAAAAGCCACTTAAAGATCAGGATAACCCCCTTTTTTCTTCTGTGTTTGTTATTTTGTGCTACATCAAGCATGCTCTTGAAATTCAAATTGTAATAATAATAGCAACTGACAGGTTTTTTCAGAATGTAATATATGCTAAATATATATTATCATAAATTTCAAGCAATAAATCTATGCAGTTGGTTTTATTTTCTTCATTTTGATAAGGAAATTAAGAGTCAGAAAAAGTGACCTGCTCACAGTCACAGAGCAGGTCCCAACACAGTCATGGCAGGATTCCAACGCAAGCGTGACCTCTTTACCACCAATCCATGCTTCATAGTAGCCGACAGTGGCTAAAATGCTTCTTGTGACAAGGACCAGACACCAACAGCACTGGCTAAATGAAAAATAAATAACATAAGGAGTGGGGTTCCTTTTACTGGAGAATGTCTAGAAGAACCCTCAGAATCCAGTGGCAGGCTGAACCTCTGGCAGAAAGGATACAGAGCAGCTACGACCTAGCAGCAGGATGCATGGACCTTCTCTCCAGAGCGCTGGTGCCAAAGCTCGTCTTCAGTGGTTCAAAGTTACAAAACCCCTGGGAAAAGAGTCAGATTACTCCAGTTCGATCAGGTGTACATCCTGGACACTGAGCCTTGGCAAGCAGGGCAGGGGCAGATGCAAGAATACTGAGAAGAGGGCAGGATAAGATGTTCCCAGAGAAGGAGGGACACTGTGTGCCCAGAAGCTGCTTTACTCCCTTGGAAGATGTCTTAGGCACTTTGTTATTGCTGGGACAAAATACTTAATACTTTCAATTTAAAGGAAAAGAAATTTATGGTTACAGTTCGGGGGTGGTTGGCTCCAAGGCGAAACAGTATGGCAGAGGGGTATGATGGAAGATGGCCACTCACATCATGGCAGCCAGGAAGCAGAGAGAGGAAGGATACTGGAAGGGACATCTACCCCATGTCTCCTAACTACCTCCTAACAGCACTTTCAGCTATGAACCAATCAGTGGATTAGTCCACTGATAAGTATAGGGCATCTGTGATCCAATCACCTTCCAAAAGCCCCACTTCTGAATGTGTGAGAGTTTGGTGAAACATTCTAAAATATAAACCATCACAGAGGAAGTTGACCATGACATACAGAAAGGTGAGCAAAAGGACCATGGAATAAGCCTTTGTATAGGGTTTCAGAAAACATAGGGAATCCTTACCTGACTCCTGGCTGTATTCAGCTCTCCTGGGTTAGCCTGTGTGATCCCCTCCAGTGATAACTGGCAGGTTCCTCTGTCCCCAGCCTTTTTCTACACTTTGACAAGCTTTTCTTGTCTGTGCCTTTGCCCAGTTCATTGCCCCTACATTTCCCAGCCTCACCAAGCAGTCAGAATCTTCCCCATCCTTCACTGTATGACTTGTATCCTCCAGGAAGCCTTTCTTGGCCCCTCCTCACCTTTATCCTCCAAATCATGGCTTTCAGAGACTAGATCAGGAAAGGCCACCCAGCTTTTGCCTGGTTCTTCTGGGTCATTCAGCTCTGGAGCAGGTAAATTTCTTTTGTGATGTCTCAAAGCACCAAGTCATGCAGTATCATTTTCTACTGCATTTGATTGTGAGTAAGCTTGGCCCAGATTCAAAAGTGACCTCCTACCTTTCACAAAAGAAGTCTCAAAGCATTTGACCAACATATTTTTAAATCACCACAAGTGCTACTTGGACAGATAGGAAAACTGAAATTTTTTATCCATTTTATTTCAAAGAGAAAAAAAATAAAATTTCAAAACACAATAACCCATAAACAATGGTACATACACTGTCCTTTGCCATTCCCAAATCAGTTATCCAAAGTGCAAGACATCTGCATTCAATTATCTCAACAGTACGAGTGCAAATCTTTCTCTTCAATGAACTCAGAAATTGGTAGTATAACTATCTTAACTATGTGTGTACATATATATATATATATATGCACACATATACATATATATGCATTTATTATTTCTTTCAGCTTCTCACACTAATGAGACAATGCATTGTTTACATATACATGTCTGATTTATTTCACTTATGAGTATGGCCTCAAGTTGCATCCATTTATTTATAAAAGTCCCAAGTTTATCATTCTTTATGGCTGAGTAGCACTCCATTGTATAAAAGTGCCACATCTTTTTTATACATTCCTCAGTCAATGAGTATTTAGGTTATTTTCAAGATGTGGCTGTTACAAATTGTGCTGCTAAAAACATGGGTGCACATATATCACTATGGCAAGATGTTTTTAATTCTTCTGGGAAGATACCCAGAAGGGGAATAGCTGGGTTGAATGAGACCTCCAATCCTAGTTCTTTGAGGAATCTCCACACTGATTTCCAGAGTGGTTTCACCAGTCTACACTCTCGCCGAAAGTGGAGAAGAGTTCCTTGGAAAATTGAGATCTAAAAAAAGGGTAATGGGCTTGGCCAAGGTCACACTACTGACTAGAAAACAGCAGTCGGGAGTCATTCTCTTTCCTGATACCTGCAGGGTATAAGAGTCTATGGGCAGATGGCAGAAGGGCCACAGAGGGAAAAGGGGCCAGTGATCACTCAGGACCCATCCTAGCCTATACCTTCTCAGCATTGGGGAAGTCCTGGGACCCCTCCAACCATTTTGTATGTTAGGCACAGTTTGAAAAGTGCCTGCTTTCTCAGCCCTGAAAAATAACTTGCCTTGAAAGCGAAGACAGAAATTAAGGACCTCAGTGTCAAATCTGTATGCTGTGTATCAATCAAAATACAGACAGCTGATCTGCTTGTGACCTATTTCAGAGGGCCCTACCTCCAGCCATGCAAAGGGGACAAGGCTGAGGTCTGAGGTGCAGCTGGGGCTGAGGCCGGGGGTGCGGGTTGCAGAGGAAGCTGAAGGCTGGAGGCTCAGGATGGGGCTGGGACTGAGTACTATCAGGTAAGGGTTGGGTGCTGGAGTTAGAAGCTGAGGTTAAAGGCTTGGGTCTGGTGAGTGGAGCTGGTGCTTGGACAAGGACTAGGGTACGGAGGCTGCACCTAGGAGAAGGGACCTATGTTCATTTTCCAGTATGATCTCAACCCAAAGCCAGCAGACCTATTCACACATCTGTTCAAGTACTTGCCTGCAATCAGTAAGATTTTCTTATTGGACTTGTCACCATAGTAACACAGCTATAAATTACATTGATTACAACTGTAAGTTTCCCAAAATACCTTTTGTTTTGTTTGTAAAAATTTTAATTAACTGATTCCCTTAAATTAAAAACAATTATGGGGCTGAGGGTATACGTCAGCAGTACAGTATATTTATATATTTTTTTTTATTTTTTAAATTTTATTTTAAAGGGAGTAAAATTAAACACAACAAAACAGAACAGAATGGGACATAAGAAAACATAAATTTCAAAGCTAGAGAACCAGAGATCTTCACTATCTGTCATATTGTCTCTTGTTTTCTTCCAAATGGTTGTCTATATCTTTGCATATGGGGAGCTCATAGTAAACAACATAGCCAATCTTTTCACAAGATGTGTAGTTCACTGGCTCCCACCTGCCAAGGGGGTGGGGAATGGGATAGGGGGCAGGACGACATGAGATGCCCGACTTTCAGCCTGCGCGCTGGCAGGCTCACAGCCACCCCCCAGAGAGGGGAGGAATTCCTTGCTCTCCAGGCACCCCAAGTCACACACATGGTGCAAGTCCCAATACACCAGGGTCTCTCACCTTCTGGCCGCCCAAAAATCTGCCACACTCACAGCCACCCCCCAGAGAGGGGAGGAACTCCCCGTTCTCCTGGCACCTCGAGTCAACTGCATGGTGCAGGTCCTGAAGCACCAGGGTCTGTCTCCTGTAGGCTGCCTAAAGTCTGCCACACTCACCTGCTATTTCTTTCTGAAGAATTGACCATTACATTTCTAAAGTTCTGAAATGGCCAATAGACCACAGAAAGAATTCTCTTTAGGCTCCTGTTTGAAACCAGCAGCTACAGCAATCTGCTGGCCTTGCTTCAGGGCCAGAGTAGAATATATTTTTAGCATGTGTGAAGTCCTAACTCAATCCCCAGCACCAAAAAGATTTTAAAATTTTTAAAATAATTAAAATAAGAATAATTATATGTAACCACAGACCTGTTTTCCATGTCAAAAATGAAAGGTCATCATAATAAAATATATGCATAAATATTTCACAGTTAAGTTCAATTTCCCTTGGAAAGTAGTATTAATGAATGGACTCTTATCTGTAATTTCCTGATATGCATCTTTATAAACATTGTAATCTGGGTGTTCAGAGAACATGTTAACAAAGCTACAATAAATAGGATCATTAACACAGTAAATCAGGACGTCTGGTTGCGAAGCTGAGGTGCCATCTGTCTCTGTGATACCCCAGGAAGCCTGGGTTTGGGAAGGCTTATAGGAAGGCAGGCCATGGCCCTTAAGGACAGAAAGAAAAGCAAAAGCAGGAATTCTTAGGGATAGCAATATAGCTTGTTGGCAGAGCACTTGCCTGGCATGTGTGAGGCCCCGGATTCAATTCCCAGTATTGGAAAACACAAAAGAAGAGAGGAAGAGAGAAGAGGTGGGGAGAGGAGGGAGGCAAAGATGGGGAGAGGGAGGGAGAGCAAGGGAAATCTCAGGCTTCCCTTGAGGTAAAATGCTTCTCATAAGTTGGAGTCAGGTTTCATGTTTCCTGGGCTGTGGACTCTGGGCAAGAGACCTGATCTCTTTGAGCCCCCATTTCCTCATTTATTAAGTGGGAATAAGGAATGTCATAGGAATCGTGCACAAACTAATACACTACACATAACATGCTCAGCACTGTGGCTGGCATTGGTCAGGACTCAATAAAGGGGATGTTGTTGCTGTGTTTGCTGAGTCCAGGGCAGACAGCTAAGAGAAGCAAGTGGGGAGCCTTCCTGGGCTGAGAAGCCATAAACCAAGGATCGAGCGTCACTGCCACCCCCAACTGTGTGCCCTTGGGCAACTCAGTCCACTTCTGGACATTAGGGCCTCTTCCACGGCCCACATAAGCTGGCCTTCTCCTTCCCAGCTCTCACTTTACCTGTGCTGGAAACTGCCCCAGGACCTCACACTGGCCAGCTGCCAAGATAGAGGATCCTGAAAGGCCAAGGTCTTAGCCATTTAACAAGGTCTGCCCAAAGTCATAGTCAAAGAACAAGAAAATTCCCCAGCCTCCAGGCACATTTATGATAAGGCTTTCTACTCAGAAAAACCTTGCTTTCTACCCAGAAAAATATGCACCAGAAACCTTAGAGATTTTCCGGACCTTAAGCCCTTCAGGGACTGGTGGACTCCCCAGAACAGCAGACCCAACCCCTGAAGACTCAGAGTCATCCAACAATAATAACTTCCAAATATATGTAGGTGGCTCAAGCCCTACCACCACCTACCATGAGCTGAGCCCATCCCAGCCTCCCCAGTCTCTTTCAGGATCAGTAAATGTAACTGATCCAAGGGCCCCCGAGATCCCTATGCTCTCTAGTTATGTCACTTCACTTTTATTTATGTTCTGCAGAATCTTTTATTTTATTAATTTTACAAAGTAATAGCTCTACAGAAATGTTTGGCAATTCTTTTATGAAGAGGAGACAATGGTCCCAGTGGACTACGCCTCTACAATAGGTCTCTAGCCATGGATAGGTTTCTTCCTCTCATTCATCAACCCTACATGAAGCCTATGAGCTATTCTCTCACTGAAGTTCAATGCCAGGGAGGTTCAGAGGAGAGCGCGACAAGGCAGTACTGAGGCTCCACATCCTGCCTCCCTGCCAGGGCGCCAGCTGGGGTAGCGAGTAGGGATGGCAGAGAGAGAGATCAGCTCTCCCCTTCTAAGGTTTCTAGGCCAGCAGTGATTACTAAGTACACGATGGAAGAGAGAATTCTTGATCAATTCACCATCATTCAGCAGGCAGTGACCAAAAGACAGAAGTCAGGACCTCTAGTCCAAACCTCTTTCCCAGACATTTTGGCCTCTATACTCTTGGCAGAGGATATCACTGTCAGCAAAGAGCAATTGCAGTGGCTGAGTTCTCTTGTTACACACAGCTTCCCCTCCACACTCTGGCCACACCATTTTCCCCTCCTGGGACTCTATTTACTCCCTTTCTTGCCGACATGAGCAGCTGCAGACACTCAGCAGGATGCAGGGGTAGCTGGGATATAAAGGCAAACCTCCAAGGGCTGCCCTCTCTGACCTCACCCTGCACAGTTATCCTTACCCGGTGCCCTGACAGCAGCTGTTGTGAAAATCCTCTGGATGCAGGAGGCTGTAGAGCAGTAAAGAGACGATGGGAAGCAGTGGGATGGAAGAAGGAGAACTCATGACCACATGCCCAGAGTCCTGGATATTTTTGCTCATCCATTCCACGGACTTTTACTGCAGGTCCATGCAATACCAGGTGCTTTCCCAAGCCATGGGGCCACAGAACAAGACAAATAAGATTTCTACCCTCATGGAGAGTACACTCTAGCAGGGAGGAGGGAGAATAAAGAATGTAGGGAAAATAAGATAGCACCCCATGTGTGGAGGGGTAGTTAATGGGAAGATCATGGATGGCTTCATTGAGAAGGTGACATTTGAACAAGGATCTGACACAGGTGAGCTTCCAGGTTTAACTTGTATTGGCTTCCTGGCTAAACCAGGGAAAGTCACTTTTCTTTGTTAGATACAGAGTGAGTTCAAGGGTACTCTAACTACATAGTGAGGCCCTGTCTCAGATTGGGGGAGAGGGAAGGACTTTCAAATATTTTTCCTCTGTACCAGAGCCTCTCTTAGTCAAATAAAGAACTACCCAGAATTGTACAGGTTTGGCATCCCAGATAAAATATTGAATTCCTGAATTTGATTTTCAAATAAATACAGGAAAACCTGAATAAATCTGTGTTCAAGTAAACACAGAGAATATCTCATTTAAGTTGAATTTCAGAAAAACAACACTTATTAGTATAAGTAGGTCTTGTGCAATATATGGTGTATGCCTAGGTTATCTCTATAAAACCTCCAAGGAAACATGTACGTGTGTGTGTGTATATATGGTTCAAGCTGGCCTCAGACTCACAGTCCATTTAGTTCAGCCTCCCATGTGCTGTGACTATAGGCATGTAATATTCTGTGTTTTTATTTGCTAAATCTGGCAGCCTGAATATATGTGACGCAGGAATAGAAGTGAAAGGAGCATTTGTCAGAGCTCAGGAGCTCTATAACTGGCCTTGTGACCTAAGCCTCTGTTTCCTCATGGGTAGGATTACAAGACATCTCCAAGAGATTTTGATGGGGGCCTGAGCAATTGCTGCCTTCCAGAGCTCAGCCTGCACTCCTGCCCTTCCTGTAGACGACCTCAGAGGGGAGGGCATGTGTTGCTGTAGTTTGGATGCTGAAAGCACCCCCCACACACACACACACAAGACCCCTGTATTTATGGCTTGGTCTCATGATGGCACTGAGGAAAAATTTAGGGTCAGGAGCTCCCTGGTCTTAGGGAGGTGTCAGTCAAATAATCAATGAGAAGAGCTCCAACTTCACCTCTGGCTATGGTAGGTGCCCAGAAATTGATTATTTTGTTTGTGCCCCCATTATCTGGAAATCTATCTTTGCCCTTTCACCTGAGGATTTATTAGTTTTTTTCTCAAAGCTTCAAACAGCCCTGGAATAGGGAACTGAGCTAAGTTTGGCCCAAAAGCTTTCTACCCTCCTTGACTAGGAAGGGCTGGCTATGGGTTCCTCCAACTAATGACAATATAATTGGGGGGGATATTCTTTAATTTTAAAAAGTACTCTAGGCTAATTAAAAGAAGGAATGTAAAAAGCAGGATGTCTGAGAATTCCTGGCAGGTTTTGAAAGTGGTCCCTTAAAGGCATGGAGTAGAAACAAAATCACCGGACTCTCCAGTGTCTGTGGCTTTGAACCTGCTGTAAACAGCTGGGACATCTCAGCTGGCCACAAGCACTTGTTTTTTTCCTCTGGAGAAAAGTCAGTAGCCCAAGTGGTCTGCTGTCAATTATCTGATTCATGGCTTATCTGGGCTAAAATAACTTCAGGGCAAGGAACAGAAATGAGACAAAGGAAAGGGGAAAAAGGGACCCTGACTATCTGCAGGGTAGTGTTAGAAGGAACCATGCACTCGTGGTTCTGCCAATTCTGCTATCTACCCCAATGTAACAAATCGCACCCAAACTACAGTGGCTTAAAGTGACGTTACTCAATTTCTTGTGTTCTATGGGCTGACTGGACTCACTGGGCAGTTGTTACTTGGACCTCTGCAGATAACAGTAGGAGCTGTAGTCATCTGACTCCTTCACTGGGCTGGGTGCCCAAAAAGGCTTCCTTGTGCACATCATTGTGACATAGACTAAGAATGTGTCCCAAAGACCTTATGCACTCACAGGTGGGACTTGCAGAAGATGACTGGACCACAAGGGTGCTGCATTCATCGGTGGAACCATCTACTGGTGATCTTAGCAGCTGAGTGTGCTATTGGAAGGTAAGGTCTGGTTGGAAGAGGTGGGTCATGGAAAGTGGAATAATATCTCTCTCCCTGGCTCCTTCCTTTTCTCTCTGCTTCCTGGTTGCTATGACATGAGCAACTTCCCTCTGCCCAGGTTCTTCCAACATGACATGTTGTTTAAGCCTGCCAAACATGGATTGAAACTTCTGAATTGTGAGCCAAAATAAACCTCTCCTCCCTTAAGCTACAGGTGTTTGGTATTTTATTACAGCCATTAGTAAAGTGACTGACACAGATTTTGGTACTGGTAGTAGGGCCATTGCTCTGACTTTACCTGATCATGTGATTTAGAAACCTTTGGAACTTGTTTACAGGAATACTTTGGAAAGGTATGGGGATGCCAGGCAAAGAAACCCTAAAACACTATAAACCAAGCTTGGTAGGAGATTGTAGCCAGAGCTCCGAAGGCCAGAATGTTGATATAAAAGCAGATAGTAAAGACCAGGCTCAGGAGCGTTCAGCTAGGAACAAGGACTTCACTAGCAGCTGGACTTGAGACCCTGAGCATTACGCTCCGGCAGAGAATTTGTCTGCATTTTGCTCATGTCTTGAGATTCTGTGGGAGGCTGAAATTAGAGGCAGCAGAGTAACCTGGAGAAAAAAAATGTGAAGACAGCCCAATATGCAGGCTGTGGTATGGATACTGCTGATGGCTTTAAGCTAGTTTTATACTGAAAACCAGGAGCAAAAAGCCTGTTTTAAAAGTTTTCATGCTAGCTGGGCTTGGTGGCATATGCCTATAATTCCAGCACTTGAGAGGCTGAGGCAGGAGAATTGTTACGAGTTTGAGAGCAGCCTGGGTTATAAAGTGAACTCAAGGCCAGCCTGAACAGCATAATGAGACCCTGTCTCAAAAATAAAATAAAGTTTTGATGTTCTCTGTGGTGGTGTATAGCTGTAATCCCAGCACTCAGGAGGCTGAGGCAGGAGGATTGCCATGAGTTCAAGGCCCTCTTAGGTTATACAGTGAGTTCAAGTCTAGACTACAAAGCAAGACCCTATCTCAAAAAATTGAAAAAAATTTTCAACTTTACCAGAAACAAACTACCTATAAAGTTGGAGCAGAGGAGACTTTGATTGCTGAAAAGAAGCCGAGCACTTTGCATCAGGACAATAGAAAGGATACCTTGAGGCCATTCCAAGAATCATCAAGACCCCACCCTTCTTAGGCTCAAAACATCCAAAAGTGAAAGACTGCTTTGAGAAGAGAGCCTCAAGGCACTCTGCTCCGGGAAGCCTGCACCAGGAATTGGTCATTTCACAGTGCTTAGCCATCCAGGCACTCAGAGGCCACTGCAGCCATGATGCAAGGTCTGCTTGAGCTAACAGCAAACCTTGGCACCATCAACACAGTGCTGTTTTTTTAGGCCTGTAGAATACAAGAGTTGTGAGGTCAGAAAAGTTTCCTCCCAGATTTCAGAAGAAGGCTTGGGAGACCAGGCAGTTTATGACTGACAGGGCAGCGCCTGAATCTCTTCTCCTTCAAATTTTGGGTAATAGCCAAAAGTGCAGTGTAGTCCCCTGGAGATGCTGAGAACATGGAACATCAACTGAAGAAGGTCAGAGACAATGAGCAAAGTCCTACATAACATAAAAGCCACAGAGCTACAACTGGCCATGCTGTAAGGGCAGGGATGCCTAAGCCCTTTAAAGTTCATATTTTTGCCCCCAGAGCTGGATATGGAGCTATAGGATTTAATGTTTGTCCTGGTGGATTTGTTTCTGCTGTGATCCCATTTTTCTCTATCCCCCTATTCCTCCCTTTTGGAAGGGAATGTATAAACCTGTGTCATTTTATGTTCGAAGTGTTTAACTTTCTTTCTAATTTTTACAGGGACTCTTAGAAAAGAGTATGCCTTGAATCTCCATGGAGACTTTGGACTTGGACTTTTCGGCAATGCTGAAACTGTTAAAACTTCAGCAATTCTTAGAGATGGACTAAATACGTTCTGCATAAAAAGATAAGCATAAATCTTTTGGAGATGAAGGCAGACTGTTACGTTTTAGGTTGAAAATGTACCCTCAAGCCTCATACACTTAGGAACTTGGCTTTTGGAAGGTGATTGGATCATAGATCCACAGCTGAATGTCCTGTTAGGGGTGGGATCTATGTGGCAGAGGTGTATCATGGGGGCATAACTTGGGTGTACCCTACTCCCTGGCTCCTCCTTTCACTGCTTCACTTCCTGACTGGTCTGACATGAGCAGATTTTCTCCACACTGGACCCTTTCACCATGCTGTTTCTGCCTTGGAGCCAGCAGACTATGAACTGAAAACATGAGCCACAATAAACCTCTTCTCCATCAAATTGTGGGTGTCAGGCATTCGGTGCCAGCAACAAGACAAGTGACTAAGACACACATGTCTGGCAGACACGGGCAGGGACAGTAGGAACACTGGAGGATATGTGTTTTCAAGATGTGGCTAGTTGAGGTTCACAACATGGGGGCCTTGACATAGTGTCCTTCTGCCACAGTAGTGGTTTTCTCCAGAATGAGTGTTCTGAGGTCCAAGGCACAAGCCTCAAGGCTTTCTGTGACCTGGATTTAGGACTCACACTGTGTTGCCTACATTGTGAACTGCAATGATTAAAAGGGCCAGCAGATTCTGTGAAGGAAGGACTACACAGGATGTAAATTTTGAAAGGGGTGGTTCATGGAGCAGGGGTACATTTTGGGAGACTAAGTTACCACAGTGTCTTTGCTGTGGAGCTGAAGCTGGGGCGGAGAGTGCAGTACCCTTCAGGTCACTCCGGGAAGAATGAGAGCCAAAGTGACACAGACAGCCACTTCGCTAACTGCTGCAAAGATGCTTTCTAAGCCTCAGAGGAAATACATGTGGTTGCTATCCCCCCAAAATTCTCTTGGTAAAGGCTTGGTCCACAGGGTGGCATTACTGGGGGAGGGGGAATGAAACCTTTGGGAAGTGGGACCTAGTGAGAAGCCTCTAGGTCATTAAGGGTGGGCATATCATCAAAGAAGATGGTGACCTTTACTCTTCCTGTTTTGCGCCTTAGTCATGTGAGGTAAGCAGTTTACTCTGCCACATTCTCCTGCCTTTACCATCTGGCACCCCCACTGGGGGTCTAAAAGAACTAAGTCCATCAGGTAATAGACTGGGCATCTAAAACTATGAGCAAAAACAAATCGTTCATCAGTCATGCACAATATTATTCACCAATAGTCTGAGGTACTCAGGAAGATGAGGTAGAAGGATCACTTAAAGCCAAGAGTTTGAGGTAAACATAGACAAAATAGCAATACTGCATCTCAAAAATAAGTAAGTAAATGAGTACATATAAACTCTTTATAAGAAGTTAATTATCTCGGGTATTTTTATAGTGGTGGGACTCTGACTAACACCATGGTAGAAAGAATCAGAAAACCGAGAGGCTGGCTCCAACCTGGCTTTCTGGACTATGTGTCTGTTTTTGCTCTTCATTGCAAAAGTCAGACAACTGAATGAAATCACTTAGTTTCCTCTCCCATGTACATTAAGAAATATAACACACATGAATTCATCAAAGAACTAAAATCTCTTTCTCTAGAGGCAAGAGGACAGAGCCCTAGGACCCATTTATCAGTCATCAGCCTTTTTTTTTTTCTGTACCAACAAAATTCATGTGGTTAAATGGATGTGCCCCATTCAGAGGATCCTACACCTCCTTTCTGACTGCTGGTGTAAATGCATGTGTGTGAACAAATATGCACGTGTGTACCTGGTGCATTATGTGCATGGACAGAGGTGTAAATAGGCAAATATCCCTCTGCAGGTTCTGTTTGTACTCCAGAAAAGATCACCACATGGATAGTTTACACTGGAAATGGTCCGGAATATCACACTACTTATACGACTATGTGTTGTATGGCCTTTTAATTTAGCCCTCATTCCAAATGCATGACACATCCTTTTGACACCTTGAAGAAATGTTTCTCAGCTGGCAGGCTGGGCACAGGAGCTCCAGGCTGCAAAAGGAAAACACACAGCCCTCAAAATTAAAAGTGATTTAGGTTCTCTTAGGAAACGCCTTGCTTCAGGCTACTTGATGTGGTCATTTATTAAGTGACTTAATCAGGAAAAGGAACTCAGTCTCAGAGCAATTAAGTCCCTTTCTGGGCACTCCTGGGTCCCCTGACAGTGAGTCGGGTAATGTGTTCATAATGAGACTAGCAGAAGAGAATCCTATCCTAGGGCTGAATAATGATGAACTGGCTGCTCAGCTAGGGAGACTACGCTGCTGAGAAACATACCTTAAATCATTCTGTTTAGGGAAACTTCCCTGTGACGGAAGCCAAGCTGTTTTTTTAACTTGGTTTCACTTGCCCTGCAGTGAGGAGGGTTGGGGTTATAGAATCATAGCCTGGCAGAATCTGAAGACTCAAGAGTTCTCCTGGCCCATGCCTGTCCTCCCTCTGCCAAGAAACAGGGAGAATGTTAGTGTCAGGGTCACACATTGTTTTTGGACTGGCACCCAGAACTCCTTTCTCAAAGTTCAAGGATCTTGGATGAATTAGAGAGGAAAGGGACTCTCCAGGCTGGGAGAAGGGGGAGCATGGCAGACCCCCCTAACCAACCAGGTGTGGTTTGAGCAAGGAGGACCAAGTACACTCAGTGTTTCCTGAGGAACATCCTGTGCAAAGGATGGATATAAGTTCTCAAGGAGAGCACATGTATTTATTACGGACTTACTATGGGTGAGGGCTGTGATGGAGACCAGGGCTGTGCCAGACAATACAAAGCCTCTGCCTTAGCAGGGGATCTTATGTCGGAGGGAGGTAAAAGGAAGGCAGAGGATAACGAGTGGATGGTGAAGTGGATGAGTGTGCAGTTAACTGGCAGGTGAATGGATGGGAGGGTGGACGGATGGATGGATGGATGGTTACTGCATTACAAAGACGAGAAGCAATAAGTTAGCTCCTGGGATCAGAAACCTAGAGACCTGACTCTCCATAAGGCTGTAAGCCTGAAATGCAGGAAGAATCAACTCTTACCATATACTCTCCTCCCCCAAAATCCTTAATGGATAGCCAGCCCTCTATAACCTATACCCTATAATGCTCCAGTATTTGCTTTTTCTTTCAACCCCAATTGATTTTAATCCTGATTACTTCGATCCTGGTTAATCTCATCACACTGCTCCCAAACTGCCACTAATCAAAACCATTCCTGCTCCCCTCCTGAGCTGACAGCTCCTCCTAAAAGGTCCTCCGCTGAGG
Source organism: Dolichotis patagonum (assembly GCA_004027295.1). NCBI lineage: Eukaryota > Metazoa > Chordata > Mammalia > Rodentia > Caviidae > Dolichotis > Dolichotis patagonum. The sequence continues at coordinate 76,368 of PVJX010001388.1, read as the reverse complement.
AGGACCTTCTGCCTCTTATCCAGTCCCTCTCCTTCCAGGTACTCCTCCTTGTTGCTGCCTGGCCTGTCCTAGCACATGTCTAAGCACTGAGCACATCTCTCCTAGGAGTTGTTTTATATCTGTGAGCTGGACGTGTCTCCCTGCACTCACAAAATGGCAGATCATCAAGGATGGACACGGTGTCCCCTTTCAGGGTCCCCACAGGTTGAAGCATGTGGCTGGGCACACAATCGATGATCAATAGCAATTTTAAAAATAACAGAGAATCTGGGCAAAGGAAGTACAAGGGGCCTGGAACACTTAGGCTCACTGCTCAGAAACTGAAACCACAGCTTTCCTCCTAGAACCTGCTTCCTGTGGCCCATCTGTCTCTCTCCCCTGCCATGCTTTGCTAAGGTCACCCCTGAGGATTAAAATTGGATTGAGGCCTAGAGTCCTAAGCATACTTTCGGGAAGTGGCCTCCTGGACTAAAACAAAAACTACTCTTCTGAGCTAGTGAAGGACTCAAAAAGAACAGCTGTTTTCACTCTAGTGTGCAGGAAGTGCAGAAGATCCTGTGGACTGTGTGGAGCCGTGGTGCCAGGATTAGCACTAGGGCACATCAATTTGTGGTCCGGAGGTGTGAACTACTCTGCCAATCTTCTAACCAGTCAGGAATGAGGAAAGGGCACCTCCTATTGATGAACTTGGGCACCCCATTTACAGATGGAAAAGGTGAGACCCAAATAGATCTTAGACTTCCCCAGGTTGCCACCTTTTCCCCTGATGTCTGTCTATGACCCCCTAAACCTTTCTTCAAAACAGCTGCAATCCAACTGGCCCACGATCAGCAAGGGATTATGCTAGACACCAAGCACACAGCAGAGAGCACAAAATTTCTGCCTGTAGTAAGGGATCTTATATTAGAGAAAAGAGAGAAGAAGGTGAAAGATAAAGGAAGGAAGAAACTCTTAAATACACGTGAATTCTGCAAAGGTCCTTGCCCAGTTTTCATGCCTCTAGCATCTTGTACACCCTTTATCAAAATATGTATATAGTAATCAAGAACTGAACCCAGACACTCATACATACTATGCAAGTACTCTGTCACTGAGCCAATCCCCAGCCCCAGAATGGTATTTTAGAATACATCAAAAAATCATGATTGCAAAAAAATTTGTCAAAGTTAGTTTATAAAAAGTTTCAAAGTGTGATATCAACACATGTGCTTCTTTATTAACATTTTAAATCATAAGATCTGTCAATAGGTTTTCAATACTATAATTAATTGATGCATGAATGGATGAATGGGTAGATAGATGAATAGTGGTGATGAGCATAACTATTTTGAGGCATCCAATGTGATGTGAACATACTTGTGTTTCCTTCTGATGAGGCTGTCATAGGCATCACTCATTTCACTATGATGCCTACATTCTTGAAGAATTTGCTGAATTTCTGCTAGCGGTTAGTAAAAATATATATACCTTTTCCCCATCCATATTCACAGACACCTTGAATACTACCAACAGACCACTTGGTTAGCATTTTCACAGAGAAACAATGACTACCTAATGGTGGGATCTTAGGCAAAAACCTAGCACCCTGTGCCCCAAATGTGGTGCTTAGCATGCTTCCAGACATGCATGAGAAAAGCCACATGCTGAATGAGTTTAAATACTTCTGCTATGGCCCCACACTGTGGACAAGACGATGAGCCTGTCCCTTTCCTAAGTTGGTTCCCGAAAACTATGGGACCCTTCTGAGAATGCTTGCTTTTCACAGAATATGGCTGAAAACAAAGGTTGGTGATAGAGAACAAGACACTGCTGGAGGGAGACGTGGGCACAGGAAGTGTTCTAGAATAGCTCATCCTTATGGACGTAGCCTCCTTCTGACACCAGTCAGCTCAGAAACATGGGAGGGGGCAGCTGGAAGGGAGTCTCCACCCGGGACAACCCAACTCTGTCATTGAGGCAATTTCTCTCCCACCCCGGTCTTCACTGAATAAAATACCAGTAAGGTGTGGTATTGGCCTGTCCCTGCCTTGCAGTTCAGGTGCCCAGCAGTCTGGACCATGCTGGGAGGAGAAACAAAGGGACTGGTTTAGTCCAGCTGTGTTTAGTCTTATATGGATAAGGAAGTCGGCCTGATAACTGGGCAGGTCTTGGATTCCCTCAGCCCTCCTTTGGCTGCTGCCCAGTTGGGGCTGGTATAGTCAACTTTAACTCATTGCTTAGAGTAGCAATATAAAATAGTGGTTACCTGCCAAGACTACGCAAGCAGACGTTGGTTTAACTCCTGTCTCTGCCACAATGCTGCTTCAACCTCCCTAAGCCCTAAGTACCCACTCTACAATCTGCAAGATGGTCCTGGGAACAGCAGCACTTTACAGAGTTGTCAGAGGAGTCACTGGAATCATTCTTCGCACGCTCCTCGCTCAGTGTCTGCACACAGCGCGAGCGATAGCTGCTATTTATACGTTGGAAAATAACTTGTTTTCAGGTTTGACTAGGTATGAGGCACCATGCCAGGCCTTTTTCATGTTCATTAAGGATGGATGGTGGCAGAGGGTAGAAATAATTTAATCTAGTAAGTTATGAACAGTTACAGGAAAGGAAAAACACTTGGTGCCTGATGAAACTGACTAAAGGCTAAGGATGCTGTGTTCCTTGATGAGAGATCCCGGTACAGCAGGGCGGACACCTGCAAGGACTCTGGTGTACTCTCTGCTGTGAAGGGAGATGGAGGGCCTGTCCTTGCCTGATCTGTGCACCCCTGAAGCAGAATGTCCCCTTTCATGTATATGTGCCCAGGAGAATTTGGGGAGACAGCTTTCTTCACATTTTCTACAGGATTTCTGGCCTCCAACATGTGAAGAACCACCACCATGCAGATTTTCATCCTGTTGGGCATGGAGCGTTCAGACTACAGGGTGAGAACCAGTACACTCTCTGTAAGAGTGTAGGAGGACACATTTACCATCCATAGCCATCCCCCCAGTAGGCTCACAGCAAACAAGAACTAGATGATTCTGAGTATTCCTGAATTTGGCCTTTTCCCATATGTCTCATGCTCTTACTTTGGAGACCTGCAGGCAAGGAACACAGGAGGCCTGGGTATGGTTGAGGTAGGTCAAGAAGACTGCAGTCTGTCTTCACCTGACCCCATTAGGGAATCTGTGGTTATTTACATTTCACTGTGTGCCACGGTACTGTTACTCATTCTTTTCTTCAAGAAGCACTTACTGCATACTCACTCTGTGCTGTGTGCTGCTCCAGATGTTGGAGACATAGCCAATAACTGGTCAGGCAAAACCTCTGCTGTCATGCTCCTTATATCTTAGGAGGCCACAGCCAAGTATAACCAGACAAGCACAATGCTTTCAGGCAGTGCTAAGTGCTATAAAGAAGACAAAACAGAATTACACGGGGAGAGAGTAGAGAACAGCGAAGTCTTTAGGTGGGAAAGAACTTTGCATGTTTGAAGAAGAGGAAGGAACCAGAGGTGGGAGAATAGGGAACAGGGTGCCCACAGTGTGAGAGCCCAGCAGGGACTTACATCACGCCAACACCCAGAGATGCTGGTTAGGAGCTGTGCCGGATGCTTTGGGGGACTACTGGAGAATTTGAAGCATTAAAGTACCATGACCAATTTTGAAAATCAGCTTTGGAGAACTGGGGAGGAAGAGAAGAAGCAAAGAAGCCACATGCCAGGCACAGGCCAGGTCCCAGGGACCCCACATTGAACTGGTGAGATACAGACCCTAATTTTGTGCAGCTTTAGGTCTTGAATGGGAGACTCTGGGAGCTCTGCTTCGTTTGACCCATGGTCAGAGGAAAACAAAAGTTAAAACAATGTTGCTTACCACATCTAAGCTGAGAAAGAGGGAACAGCATAATTTCCTCCTGCTGTTGCCCAGGCTCTTAGTGTCTCAGAGCCCCACCTCCATCCTGCCCCTTCCACACTGCAAGCCACCCCTCTCACAGCTCCCCTCCCCTCGGTCTCTGTTGTCCAAACCCTCAACTAGCATCACCTCCTCCAAGAAGCCTTCCTCATCTCCCAGGCACAGCGGTTCTCCCTCCTGACCCTGCGAGAAATCTCAGTGATAAATGGGGGTGTGGTATCTCGATTTCTTCTGAGGCTGACTTTGCTGGCTCTAGACTTCTTCCCTGACAGCATCTTGCACAGAGTTGGACATAGAGTAAAAGCACTTCAAATGCACATTGCAATGATATTTTAGGAAAAGAAGTGTTTGTTTGCCTGGGACAGAATGAGAGTAGATTAAATTGAATGGCTGGTGATCACTGTCATTATCACTGTGCGTAAGATGTGACTTTCTAAAAACTTCTTGGCTTAAATGTGGGTTAGAAAAAAAGCTAATACAAACTACAGATTCCTTATGAATGGCCACATCCCCAGCCACGTGCCATAGTAGCCACAAAAATTATAATGCATTGAGTGTACAAATTTTTCCAATTAAGAACATTTGCTATTCAGAAGGAGGGAAGCTCAGTAACTGAATGTATTTACATGTTCTACTTTAAACTTCTACTCCTCTCACTGCTTCAGTCTCCCTCCCCAAAGCCGTAACTGCATATTATGACTAAAGTTCCCGGAAAGGCTTGGTTTAGGAATGGTCCAGAGGCACACGGTATATTGAAGGTAAACTGGACACCGAGGCTTCCGGGCAAATGTGCCAAGAAAATGAGAAGAACATCAAAGTTACAGTAATAGAAAAATATACGGGCTATGAGAGATTGTTAACACTATCTTTAAAAAATAAAATCTGCCGCTCAGGTAAGAGATGGCTCATGCAAAGAAATTCATTCCTCTTTTGACAAATATTTTTGAGAAATGATTATGTGCCATTTGACAGGTGCTGTCTTCAAGGAGCCCACAGCCAGGGTGATGTCCAGCAAGTGACCGAGGGATGATGGTGCCTTAAAGTTGGTACACCGGACATGAGAAGGAGAAAGTGATGTGAGCTGGGACAGGGCCGCAGACCCAACTTTGGAGGAAGATGGTCAGCAATATCTTCCTGGGAAGGTGACATCTGATCTGGATCCTGAAAGTTCAGGGTTTGGAAAGGAAAGAAAAAGTTTCCAGGAAGAGGGGACAGCATGAGAAGGGCTTTGTGGGAAAAAGGGAAAAGTATCATCAACTTTGCCACAGTAACCAACAGCCCCAAATCTCAGAGGTTACAACCATGACCATTATTTTTCACTCACATTAAACACAGGCTGCAGGTTAGCTGTGACTCTGCCTCAGGCTAGGATTCTGCTCCTCCTTTCTCTATGTTGGGTGACAGAGGCTGGAGCAGCACATAACTGGGAAATAAAGGAAAAGAAGAAAAATTCTGGCAGCAACTTGCAATGTCTTTAAAAGCTCATTCACTTGCATTTCACTGGTCAAACCTTAGGATCAAATGGAGCAGGGACATAAGGGACACATCCACCACACAAACTACAAATTGTTTCGGTTGACAGAAACCTTGAGTAAGAAGTGAACAGTGTGGAGAGATCAATTTAACATATGTGCCAAATTCAATGACAAAAGGGCCTCAAAAACCATGCTAACAAGACTAAATTTCATGCTGAGATTAACAGGTAGAGAAATTTAAAGATGAAATGGCCCAATCTCATCTGCTATCTAAATTGGTGGCTCTGGTTTTTGTGATGGGTGGATTGACTGGTAAAGGCACCAACATTGGGAGTGGAGAGAATGGAAGGGAAGGAAATTAGTATTTACTTAATGCTTCTTATGCGTGAGGCACTAGATTTGCACATTGGACAGCAGAGTAGAACAGTAGAACACCACGTTTTTCCTCCTAATCTGAGCTCACAAAGATGCGAGGTGGGGGCGCGGCAGAGAACTGGGGAGAGCAGAGACAGGAGACCACTCCACAGAGTGGGGAAAGTGTCTCACTTGGTTCTCAACCATTCTCCAGGTTGTGGATCCACCCCTCTTAAGGACAGTATGTTTACTGTTCTTGAATCCATGTTCTACCCCTGAGAACTTATAAATTTACTCGTTTGTTTTTTTCTGTTAGTTTAAATGGGTATCTATGACTTGTAGTTCAAAGCACCTGAAGTAAGACTCTAATTTTTATTTAACCTCAGTGAGCCTTAGCATCACCTGTAAAACAGAACTGCTAATCATGCTGAGCTCACAGAGGTATTTGAGATTACATGAAACCACACAGTGTTTGGCACACAATAGACACTTACCAAATTCTTTCTGTTGTTATTGCTTTTGCTATTGTAGAAAAGCTAAAGGCAGTAAAACTTACTATTTATGACACAGGTTTTGGTATCAAAGACTATTATGGGTTGCACCTAGATGTTCCCCACAAAACCTCATGGCAGTCATAGGTGGGGCTTTTCAGAGGCGACTGGATCTGGGGTGTGTGATGCTAGGTCAAGGACGTGATGTTGGGATTGAAGTCATGGTGTGGTTAGGATTAAGATTGTCCCATCCTGGGTATCAATGCTAAGGGTGGGTAACCTGGACAGGATTTAAAGGACAGAAATAGGGTCACTACTGGTCACTTGTAGCTTATTGTTTGCTGCTTTGTTGACTTCTGCCTTCTGCCTGCCATGAACTGTTTCTCTTCTGCAATACCCCTCTACCATGCCACCCTGCCTTGGAACCCACCACTGTGAACCAAAACCTCCACAAACTGCTAAATAAACCTTTCCTTCTTTAACTTTGGGTTTGGGTATTTTGTCTCAGTAATCAGAAGAGCACCAAAGACAGAGGCTCTGTGCCAGCTATATGACCTTGGTCAAGGTGCTTGACTTCTTTGAGCCTGTCTCTTCATTTGCCAAGGCTAGTAAAACCCACTTTATAAGATTATCATGCTCACTACACAATAGTATATTGCTTTATGTGTACAAGATACTCTATTAGCAAAAGCAATTTTTAATTTTAACAGATACATATGGCTCTATCTCAAGGAATAAAGAGTCAATGAGGTAGGATATAGGGAAAAGAAAGGGAGCAACTTTATTTTCTCTTGAACAGTCACCCACAGAGCTTTCAGCATATGCTCTGACCCACAGAAGGAGAATACTTTGTCTCAGCTCCACAAAAATATTTGATGTCACGCTTATATGCAGCTGCCTTATACTTTCTGAGAATTGTTCTAATGAGACCAAAATCCTGGAAGCACCACCAGATAATGCAAAACATTTTGGCAGCTGAAGTCCCCCATTTGTCTCAGAGCAGGGATCCAGCCTCCTTGCATATGTTAGCTCAGACCCTGGGAGTAAGGGGTTTATTATGCCTGCTTTAAATGCCCTCTTTCCCCAGAAAGAGAAAATGGCTTCTGAATACTGAGTTGCTTGCACTTGGTCACACTAAGTGGCAAAAGCAGGAGTTAACTCAGATAACCTGACTCCAGAGCCCACCCTCTTTCCAGGGTAGCTACAGATGATGAACTGCATAAACCAAGGCGGTCTCCTATGTACCCTTTTTTCTTCTCAGCTCCTCCCAAGAACTTCCAGTCACTTATCTGAGCATTTCTCAGAGTGTCTTGCCCAGTTTGGGACATATCATAGGGGCAGTAACATTTGTTATCTGAAAATCAAACCTTCTTTTGGATGTTTAAGCCAGATGCTCTCTGAAATATAGCACTGTTCCCCTCCATGCAGGGTATACATTTCAAGACCCTCAGTGGACGCTTGAAACCAAAGATAATACCGAGTTCTAGATAAACCATGTTTTCCCCTATATACACCTACTATGATAAAGTTTAAAGTATAAGTAAAGCACAGTAAGAAATTAACTGCAGCTAATAATAAAGAGTAATTATAATACACTATAACAAAACTGTCAGCATCACTACTCTTTTGCTTTAGGGACATTACTAAGTAAAATAAAGGTGACCTGGACACAAACCTTAAATATCCTGACAGTTGATGTGATAACAGAGAGAGCTACGAAGTGAGTAGCATAAACATACTGGATGGATCTGCTGAACAAAGTGGTGTAATCCGTGTCCCAAGTGGGTCACAGCTGAATGGTTCCTGATTTCACCATGATACTCAGAATGGTACACAATTTAAAACTTAAGTATTGTGGGGGGGGGATTTCTTGCAAGATTTTTATTTAGTATTTTTGGACTTCAGTTGACCATAGGTCACTAAAACCAAGTATAACCAGGGAGACTGTGTAATTCTAATTAAATGCAAGCCAAAACACTATGATGATCACAGTCCTGGTGATAATAGCCTCATTTATTAAGTCCCTATTATAAAACAGATATCTCATAAGCTTTATCACTAATCAAGGAAACAATTGTATTCAATTCAGCAAGAAACTGTTGGACGCTTACTATGTATTAGGTTTCTATCCTTATTTTAAAAATGAGCAAAATGAAGCCTAAGATTAAGTAACTTACCACAGTGGTGGACGTGGGCCAAGGACCTACATCCTCTGCCCTCCTCCCCCTCCTGTCTCCCTGTAAGCATATATGGACAGTCAGAATGGCTGGAGTGAAGAAGATGGTTACTGCAAGTGAGCCAACCATACCTGTCACATGGCACAAGGCAGAATGCCATTGTGCTAGAAGTCATCTATTTGAGGACAACTTTGACCAAGTCCCTCTGCAGTAGCCTCAGGAACAGGTCTCCTTGAGCTATCTGCTCTTCGAAGCAGGGCTGGATCTTGTTTCCACCCACTTCATTAAAGTGGATTTATAGTGCTGTGCATGAATTAACACATATTCTATAAGAAATAGCCCCTGGAATTTTGCCTTAATTCACAGAGACAACAAAGTGGTGGATTTCCCAGTTGAGAACAATGCTAGCTTTTTCCAGGTTCCCTTTTAAAATGCAAAACTTGGTGGAAATCCTCCTGCAGCTGCCTCCAAGGGCCAGGTAGAAGTGGCCTCTTGCCCAGGTGCTACCCAAGTTAAGGGGGGCAGTCACCAGCCAAGGGGTGGGGGTTTCCTGATGCGTGAGGCTGGTGCACTGTAATTAATGGTAATAAAAACAGATACCCCATGAGAGTGAACTGCCAAGCCAGGAATCCCTACTCCCAGATAGAATTTCTTACAGGTAATGGAAAGAAGAAGGAGAAGGAAAAAAATCACTTTTTACAGGAAACCTGATCCGTATACCCGTTGCCTACAGAGGATTTCTGTAGAGTAACTAAGGAAATGCAACTAAAGACAGCAGCCCCAGAAAAAAATTAGAATAACTCTACTTAGAAAACTTTCTTTTCTGCAACCCATGGGAAACTGGTAATGCTATAGGCAGACAGACCTGGGATTCTTAGAAGCAGTGAGTTTAGTCTGTAGCTTTCCTTACCCAAGGCTTCTGGCTAAAGGAAGGCATCCAACTCTGAGACTTTCCCTATGAGGAAGGGGAGGGCGAGAAGGGAGCTGGGAGAGAAGAACCGGAGGAAAGCAAGCACAGAAACAGGGCCCTTCTCCTATTGGCCTGGTCACTTCCCACTTGTTGCTGTCAGTCAAACCCCCTAGTCCTTCAGGCATCTAGTTTGCTGGGCGTCCAAACAATCCAGGGGAAACATGCTTCGGAGAAAAGTCAGTGCCTGATCCCCAAGACTCTTTGATCAGACCCTGTGTGGCAGCCTATTGTTCCTCCAGCCCTGTGAGTGTCTGCAGCACTCCTCACCGCTGTGTGGCATTTTGCGTGACTCTCCTGCCAGGTCGTTGGTGTTTGCTCAGTGCTGGCAGTAGGGGGGTGCGGGCTGAGCAGTCAGTGGACCCTACCAGGGGCGCTCTCCCGCTTCATTGTAGGGGCCATGAGGAAACAGCTCACCCACACGCAGACCCCAACTCGAGGACAGCCGCGTGGGAGCGCTGGCTCACAGACCCAGCAGTGGACCCGACAGCGACGCACAACCGCTGTGTGGTCCCGCAGAGAAACAACTGGGGAGGTAAATTGCCGTACGTAGCTTCCTGAACCAAAAACTGCAACCCGTTCCCCATTCGTCCACTGGATGCCCAGCTTTTCACGCCCGTATCTCACCCTCATCGGGGGGCGAAGGAGCTCGGGAGGGGCGCGAGGTGGCGTGGCAGGAAGGCACCCAGGATGGAGCGGCCGCCGGGCCCCAGCCCTGGAGGAACCCGGCCAGGCTCCCGGGCCTGGGTCTCCGCCTCCAATCCTGGCACCGCCAGCACCGATTGGCTGCTTTGCCGGCCCCCAAACGGGCCTCTAGCCCCGCTGCTGGCTCTTTTCGTTGGAACAAGGTCTCCCGTGAGGCTGCGGCCTTCAAACCGTTCTTTCCTGTAAGGGACTTCAGACCACTGCGTGGGTCACCGTTAAAGATCAGAGCGCGGACACAGCGGGGCTGTGTGCTCATCTGGGGCCTGTGACCTCGCCCGTCGCGTGTAGCGCGCGAGACGTCCAGGTCCAAACCCTTTCGGAGGACAGACAGCCCTGCGCCTGAAGCCGTGCCCTTGCTGGCAACGAGGTTCAGAGGACTCCTCTGAGCCGTACACCCGCGCCTTGACCTAACCCCAAGCCTGGGTCCCACCAAAACCTGGGAGGCCCACCAAAACCTGGGGGGCCCTGGGGTTTGCAAGTGCCAGGCTGCGTCTGCCCTGCCCTGCCAAAGGGTGCCAGGGACAGGTGGGCAGGCGCAGGGAGCCTCACTTTGCCAGTCCACATTCAACGAACCGCGGCGTCCGGACCACCAAGGGCTGTAGGATCGCCAGCAGCCTGCGGCAGCCCAGAGGACTAGGGGCGTCCGGAGGACACGCGCAGAGCTGCGGGGTTCAGGACCTCGACCCGGTCCAGGACGCCCTGGAGCCCGGCGGCGCAGCACCCAGGCTGGAATAAGTCCTCAGGATCTCTGCAGACTCTACAGCTGAAAAAATAAAGTTTAAAACGCACAAGCTCCATTTCTCCAGTTTGGCCCTGAAAGCTTGGTTACAAGCAAAGCTTCGGATTTGACGGCAACGAAGGACACCCTGTCCAACACCCCGTTTCGTCCGAAATGTTCCCAACCACAAGCTAGCGAAGCCTTTGAGAGGCTGGTGCAGATTCGCCTTTCCTCCTGAAGTCTCACGCATGCCTAACCAACCCTCCTGGTTAATGGCACGCATGCCTAACCAACCCTCCTGGTTAATGGCGCGAGTTAGCAGTGGTGGCCTTGGGAATCTTTCCTGTAAGCTTCCTGTCCAAATGCAGACAAAAAGGCTTCAGACTGTCTCAGACCAAAAGTTAGGGGCAAAGTCACACTGTCAGCGTGAGATCATTGAGAATACACACCCATCCCTGCTGCTGCCTTCCAGAAGGCCTGACCTCCCTGGGGAGGACTTCCAGACAGCTTGGAGGGGCGAGGAAACTTTGCAGTAAAACCCAGACTTCTACAGGCTTTCCCAGTTTCTCCTCGCTGGCCAGGAGACTGCTCTGCTGTGCTTGAAGAAACATCCCTGCAAACCTCGTGGGTGTGGGCCTTAGGGGAGGAAAGAGGACCTGAATTCTGGAGATGGGTGTGGCATTGACCCTATGCCACTGACACTCAAAGACCTCTGAAACAACCACTGCAAGTGCTAGAACAGGGAGCAGTGAGATTGCTTTGGAGTCAGGCTGGCCTTTATCAAATCCTCACCTGGACACCTACAAAGTATTCTGAACTGTAGCAAAGATGGGAGAAGGAGGGCAGGGAGAGACTGAGGAGTGTGAAGACACCCTAGCTCAGCTACTAACCTTTTAGGGCAGGCATCCAGCGGCCCCTACTGTCAAGATATTCTGGCCTAGACCTCCTAAAACTGGTTTCTTGCAAACATGGGAGGAAGGGATAACTAGTGGCATAAAGACACACACCCATACATCGAGTTATGATGCTCCAGGATTTCTGTTATTGCTGTCTAGTGACTGCATATGACACACACTATGTTGTCTAGAGTAGCAGGTTGCCTCTCTTGTACTACTCTGTCTCAACTGCTGAGTGTTACCTGGAGGCTCCTGGCAGGTTTACCGTTGGGCTCAGGGGCAAGGAACCACAAAGGGGCAGCAATGGAAGGGACAGGGAGTCTTGATCCAGAAAATCTGCCTTCACTGACAGAGCAGGACCCAGTCCTGGGAGAAGTTCAATCTTGAAGCTCCAGGAGTCCAAGAAGAGCATATTCATGGTGAAGGCTGAGGTGACAGAGATCACTCGCCTTTTCAAGGTTAGTGTTCTTAAACCCACTCAGGCCTGGATCCAAGAGGTATTAACACATCACCCAGGCCTAGTTGTGGAAGAAAATAAGGCTGACCAGCTTGGAAGTAACTGATTGGTCCTACTCACCCACACCCAACCGAAGTACTCCCCTTCAACCTGCTTGATCTCCCTGAGATGTAACGTCCCTGGCCAGAACTGGGACCAGCCTGCCAGCTGAATCCTTTGACCTGGGTGGCTGAGAAGCAGTCTTGGAAACAGTAGGTTGCCCTTCTTTGGAGCTTTAAACCTTATTAAACCTTATTGTAATCACTATATACTCTTCCCCCAGGCCTCTCAGGCTCCTCATAGCGGGCTCTGGAGCTACGGGTCCCTCTCTGCTCACAGAGGAATACTCCACGATGCCACCAGAATTTCTGCAGGGAGCTGTCCTCTTAGCAGTAGCATAGAACTTACTTTTTTGCAGCCCTGTGGCCTCAGTGCAAGGGGCTAAGTCCTTAGCAGCTAAAGTCTTAGGGAAAAGCCCTGGGGCCCCACAGGCTCACTCCTTCTTACAACACTTCCAGGGCTTCCAGCATGCCAGAGCAGAGGAAAATTTTCCTGAAACCCTGCTGAATAATAAATATGTGCCTTACCCCTTGACATCAAGCAAAGTCGAAGTTTGAAACCAGGGTTATGAAGTACCACTTCAGGGCTCCTAGCATGATCTCCCTAGAAAACTTAAAGGAGTGGGACCAAGAAATAATCTATAACCCTAGCCCGTGAGCAGAGCCAAGGATCTGCTGGTTGGGGTCCTAGTGTGAGTGGCACTGGGAGCTCCCTGCCAGCAACAGCTGAGCGGGAAGAGGAAAAACGGAAGTGGAAAGGACAAACTGAGGGAAAGCAGCTGAGCCGGGGCTTTTCAAAGCCATAGGCCAGCAGAAGCATCCCTCACTCACACATCAGAGTTCTCCGTCTCCATCTGCGCCGTTTTCCCAGAGAACCAGCATCTCGCTCTAACAAACTAACTAACAGCAAAAAAGAACCTGCCTTTTTAAGGCCCTCATTCCGCAGCTCAGCTACCGTGGGTTCCTAGACTGACGAGCCAGGCACCCCAGCAAAACAGAAAGCTGAGGCTTGACAGTCGGGGTGGGGGTTCACTGGGTAAGCGCTACAGCCGGCTACACCGCCTCCCCTCAACTGCCGGTGCTCAGACTGAGGTTCTGTGCCACTGAGACCACACGGAACTTCCAGGAGCTTTTTGGGCCCTGGGAGCCGTGGGGTTAAGTCTGAGTCCCCGCCCGGCGAGGAGCTGAACGCGCAAGTAGGGGCGGTACGGGCAGCAGGGCAGCGGGCCGGGCTAGGAGAGGGAGAAAGGCGGGATCCTCCGGGAAGTTGATTCTCTGTCGTCCGCCTGCGGCCACTGACCCTCCCTCCCTCCTCCTTGACCCCCTACTTCCTCCTCCTTTCCCTCGAAGACCACTCGGGTCCGCGGTCTATGCGTAGGGGCGGGGCGCCGTCAGCAGGAAAAGCCAAGTCTTTGCGCCGCGCCCGGTCTCATCCAAACTCTTCGTCCCACTGGGCCACTCCTGAGTCGTGTCTGTCCGCGAACCGGGGCCCAGGCGGAGACCCGGTGACCTAGGTGAAGCGGGGTCCACCTGGTGGGGCGCGAGCGAGGCTGCAGCGCCGCCCCTCGCAAAACACTGCCCCAGATTTCTTCCCCCTAGGGGCTCTGTCTAGTCCTCGCCCTCCTTTTCCCGCCAGGCACCCCCTTAAAAGGTCCTCCGCCTCCCTTCTCCCCCCTGCCTTCCCCATCTCAGTCCGCCCCTTTTCCTCTGCCCTCGGCCCCACTCCGCCTCCCTTCCGCGTCCTCCTCCCCGTCCCCACTCCTTGGGCGTCCGCCCCGTCAATCACCGCCGCCGCGCCCCTGCCCGGCCCCTCTCCGCCGGCCCAGCTCTCCGAGCGCCTCGGGCTCCCGTCTCGGGCCGCCCTCCGCCGAGCGCGGAGCCGGGCGATCTGTCAGCGGAGCGGGCCGGGGGGAGCCGTGCGGCCCGCCGGGGCTCGGGTTACCGGTGACTGACAGCGTCTCCATGGCGAATAATTTGACTCGACTATTGTCTGGCGCGGGCAGGCCCCGGGTCAGATAACCGGACCAATCAGGGCGCGGGCCGCCGCGCCTCATGCCCGCTTAGAATAATATTATTAAAAAAGCTGCGGGCGAGCCGGACGGGAGGGAGAGCGAGCGAGGAGCAGGCGAGGGAGCGGCGGGCGGGCGCGGAGCATGCGGAGCGGCGCCCCGGGCGGCCCCCGGGCTTGGGCGAGGGCGCGGGAGCGGCGCGCAGGCGGCGGGGGCGGGGAGCGGCGAGGGCCCCGCGGCCGGCACGAGGACGCACCGCAGTGACTGGGACTTACCCGGAGTTAGCGCCGGACCCGGGGGCCGCCCCGCCTGCCTCTCGGCCGGCCCGGACGGCTGGCGTGAGGCGCCCATGCGGTGGTGCGCGGCGCGGTGAGGGCGCGCGGGGGCGGGCGGGGCGCAGCCGGCACCATGTCCATGCTGCCCACCTTCGGCTTCACGCAGGAGCAAGTGGCGTGTGTGTGCGAGGTGCTGCAGCAGGGCGGCAACATCGAGCGGTTGGGCCGCTTCCTGTGGTCGCTGCCCGCCTGCGAGCACCTCCACAAGAATGAAAGCGTGCTCAAGGCCAAGGCCGTGGTGGCCTTCCACCGCGGCAACTTCCGCGAGCTCTACAAGATCCTGGAGAGCCACCAGTTCTCGCCACACAACCACGCCAAGCTCCAGCAGCTGTGGCTCAAGGCGCACTACATCGAGGCGGAGAAGCTGCGAGGGCGGCCCCTGGGCGCTGTGGGCAAGTACCGCGTGCGCCGCAAGTTCCCGCTGCCGCGCTCCATCTGGGACGGGGAGGAGACCAGCTATTGCTTCAAGGAAAAGAGTCGCAGCGTGCTGCGCGAGTGGTACGCTCACAACCCTTACCCGTCACCCCGCGAGAAGCGAGAGCTGGCGGAGGCCACGGGCCTCACCACCACGCAGGTCAGCAACTGGTTTAAGAACCGGCGGCAGCGAGACAGGGCAGCCGAGGCCAAGGAAAGGTACGAGTAAGTAGAGCTTCGGCGCCGGCTTCCTGAGGTCCCAGGGAGGGGGTCTCAGGGCGTCTGCCCTCTCCTGGGAGAGGTCTCAACTGGACACTCCAGTCGCAACTGCCGTCTTGCCAGAGTCAACCCGCACGCATGTCTTGGGAGCTTTCCGGCTGGGATTTGTCTAAAGCGGGCAAAGTGAGGCGGGAAGTTGTCAACTAACTTCCTGGTCGCTATGGCCAGAAGTGGAGATGCGGCCGGCTTCTGGGCACAGGCAGCACTGTGGGCCTGAATCCCAATAAGGGAGTCTCATCAGGGTAGGCCTGATCGTGTTTTGTTTTGTTCTGTTCTGTTTCTCCCCACCCCCAAGACCAAGGTCGGTGTCGGGGCCCAGATGAAAGAGCGTTATGAAATTCTGGCTGTTTTCTCGAGCTTTTTAATGTCCAAGCCAATGTATGATTAGGGGTCAGGCCTGGGATTGTAACTGCCCTAGGGTGGCCTGGATGGAAAAAAATGTGGGCAAGGATGTGGGAGTTAAGCGACAGTCCCTCATTCTGCATGGAAAGGCCTCAGGGAAGAAGTGTCAGCTCTGGGAGAGAAGAAAAATACATGCCCCCTTTTTCTGCCTCGACGGACCAGGCATCCCTTCCCAGGTTTGTTAGACCCTTAACTCCTCTCTCCTCAGGTTCTACCCTGTTTGGTGAGTAGGTCGATATTCTGAGAGCTGTAGAAGGAAGATTTAGGAGTGTCTGTCCTCAGGGAAAGCAGGCCCTTGTAAGCTAACCTAAAGGTTTACCAGTGGGCCACGGGAACTGCCTGCCCTGTAGCCCCTCAGAACTTCAAATCTGGGCAGGGCAACGGGAGAGAAATAGATCACGGCAACAGAATCCAGCGTGAGTGTACAGCAAAACTGGGCACTGGGGGTTGGCGGTATGGGATTATGTTCAGCTCAAAGTTTGAATGATCCGGGTCAGAGGTGGGAATGCTGGACCGTAGAAACAGATGGAGGGGATGCAGCAGAACACACCTTGGTATCTGAGACCTTGAGGCTGGAGCATCTACTGTGGTAAGGTCTCATCTGCTAGCCCTGAAGATTCCCTCCAAAAAATTCAGGAAGAAAAAGCCTGGGAGAAATCTCAATCTCTCTCCGTTCTATCTCTCTATCTCTATCTCTATCTCTATCTCTATCTCTATCTCTCCCTCCTGCCCAAGACTTCAAATATCTAGACCTAGGCAAGGAAGCTGGGTTCTCTATGATGGGTTCCCCTCCACCCAGACTGGCATGAGTCCAGACTCCGGAAAACTGTGTTCTCCCACAGGCCCCCCGTGAAAGCTATAGCTTCCATCCCTGTGTTTCTGGTTATGATGGGAAAGACTAGTCTAGGACTAACAAGCTCCTTCCTTCCTGCTTGCTTCTCCAGGGAACTGCCCTTCACACACCAGCTTCCCATCCATGGCTAGTGGTTGGAGTTACCACTTTGCCACCAGGGAAAGAGAGGCCTCTATCTTTGGAGCCCAGGCCCTAGACCCAGCAGGGAGAGCCCTCCCAGGGCCTTCCCAGTTTGGATTTAAGGGAAAGAACCCTGAAGAGCCTGTCCCTAGCCTCAGCTGGGCTTCTTCTCATGCTGAACGAAGCAAAGAGAGGAAGAGGAGTAGATACTCGATTTCATGTGGGTCCCTCAGCCCTGGAGTTAGGACTCTCATTCTCCTGGCCTTCCTACCTGCTCACCCCTAAACTCCAAGGTGCTTTGTTGACCTGCCTCTTTTCCAGCAAAGAAATGAGGATATAGAGCAGGACATATAAGATTAGAGTATAGGTACAGAAATGCAACAAGACAGCCTTGTTTACAGGTTGTGAGGACTGGCAGAAAGGATTATCCCAAGCCAGGCCAAAAAAAGGACAGAAGTCAAAAACTCAAAGCAGCCAGCAGCCAGCGCACAGCAGCCCGTCTGCTGAGTCAGAGTGGGCCAGGCTGTGGCTCTAGGTGAGGTGATACCGAGCAGCCTTGATTTCCCTGCTGACTGCTGCTTTGCTCCTGCACTTGCAGGGAGAACAGCGAGAACTCCAATTCCAACAACCACAACCCTCTGGCTTCCTCGCTCAACGGCAGCGGCAAGTCGGTGCTAGGCAGCTCGGAGGATGAGAAGACGCCGTCGGGGACTCCAGACCACTCATCGTCTAGTCCAGCGCTGCTGCTCAGTCCGCCGCCGCCCCCCGGGCTGCCGTCCTTGCACAGCCTGGGCCACCCCCCGGGTCCCAGCGCGGTGCCCGTGCCCGTGCCAGTGCCCGGCGGAGGCGGCGCAGACCCCCTGCAGCACCACCACAGCCTGCAGGACTCCATCCTCAACCCCATGTCGGCCAATCTCGTGGACCTGGGCTCCTAGAGCGCTGCCGCCTCCGCGCGCGCCCGCCTCCCTGCGGGGCTGGGCGCTGGGGACGTGCGGGAGGCGGTGCGGGAGTGCGCCCCGCGCCGGCAACCGCGTCAGGTATCGAAAGACCGGCGCGCAGGACGAGCAGAACCGGCGGCGGCCGGGGCAAAGCGGACGGCTCTGGGTCCTTGTTCGGAGTTTAGTTTTAACACCTTGCTTTTGAGATCCTATGGGGCCGGTTCTTCAGACAGGGAAAGGAATAAATTATACACCATTCTCTCTCTCTTTTCCTCCTCCTCCTGCTCACTTTCTTCCTTTTCCCCCCTCCTGCCTCCTTCTAGATTTCTGATTTGTGCTCTTTCTCCTGTCCCGCGGTCTCCGGCACTCTGTGCTGGCCTCTTCGTCTGTACCCTCAGTTTTTCTGCCCCTCGCAGCTCTTACTTTCCCTGTGTCGAGGAGGAAGAAAGAAGTCAGGGGCCTTTGACCCTAGGCCTCTGCAAAGGCTCTCCCAAGGGCCCCACCCGTCAGTGGGCCTGCAGGTGTCAGCTTTCCGCCTCCTAATTTAAGTGAAAGGAAGTAGCCCCCCAGGCTCCTGCGCTGGCCTCTGTCCCCGGCGAGGCCCACCGCGCTGCGCTCCCCTCCGCCTCCCGGACTGTGGCCGCCGCGCTCGGGGCAGGGCGTGCCTTCCGAGCCGCGGACTTGCCGTTTCTCTGTCGTGCCCTCTTGTGAATGTTCTTCGGGAAATATTTCTGCTTCTATTTTATAATAAAATTAGAAATCATAAATATATATATGGTTATGTGCCACGAGGCCCGCAGGCCGGGAATGGGATAGTGTGTGACTTCCCCCGTGGGATCTGGGCAGCCCGGATGGGCCGTTGTGAGCCGCGACACTCGGGTGAGCCTCTGAAAGACGCCTTCTCATTGCAAACCGAGAAACCTCGGTCCCTAAGGTCTTCAGTCCCGGGAAACTCTTCCAAGATGTGGGGAGGGGTCAGCTCGCTTCTTCCCCACAAAACCCCCTCCGGCCTCTTTTTTCAAGTGGGGGACTGGGATGGGAGGAGACAGCGTGCGCCGTTGGGCACAGGTATGTGAGATTGGAATTGCGGAGGCTGGAGAGCAAATGTTGCCGCCGAAATTTCGAGGTGTGGTCGCGATCGCGGAAACTGGTAGGAGGGTGACACGCACTGATTCGCTCGCCCTAGGGGCAGCTGAGACTCAGGTTCCGCTCGCTCAGGCCGAGTGACGGTGGGGCAGAGTTCTCTGCGCTCACAAACCTTCGCTGGGCGCGAATGTCGGTTAACAGTGAAGGTGAAAGAGAGGAAGATGTCAGGAGACGGGCAGGGGAGTGGCAGGCGGCGTTGTAGTAGACAGGAGTGAGCCCGAGCTTGCGTTGGCGGCGAGGTGTGCAGCCGAGAAGGGGCCCCGGTGTGCTGCAGGTGCGTCTTTAGCTGATAATTAAGGTACAGCTCCGCCTCCCCTCTGGGATTCTTGCCCTCTTTAAGGCCAGGCTTCCAAGCCAGCTGAGCAGATTCCTTGAGGAGCAAGTTGAGATTTTTCAGTGTAGTTTTAAGTGGCTGTAGCTACTGAACAGGTCTTTTTTCTGAGACCAGAAGCCAGGGACGGGGAACAATGGAAGGCCTGAGATCCTAGATCCCTGGGGCTTCTTGGGACTTTCTTCTAGGCAAAAGTAGGGCTTCCTGATGAAATGAGGTGAAGCCAGAAGATCTTTTCTCTCTGATTTTTTTAAATATCAAAGATTTCTTCCCCCCCACGAACTCAGGTGGCCTGACAGCATTGGGGGCTGCGCCTGGGGCTCAAGGGGACACCTGCGAGGCCAGGACAACTCAGCCAGGCCCAGCTCCTTGCCTGCGCGGGCACCCAACACCTATGCAGTTTGGCACTGCAAGGGAAATTCCAGCTCCAGCAGTTTCCTGGTTTCTCCTGGAGGTACCAACAACGTAAGTCTCTCCAGAACGATTTGGTGTTGCAGGATCTGAGGGCACAACTGAAGGGGTGAAGAGTGGCTACTGCCTGACTCAAGTGATTTGGGGAAGTCTTCATGTATCAGCCCAGCTGGCCAGACTGCTTGGGGGTGTCTCTCACTGTGTACTTATTTCTGGAGTGAACGAGGGAAACCCAGTAGCCTTTGGGTCCACAAATCATCCGTACTGCAGTCCCACAATCACAAGAAATCAGGCTTTCTATTGTCTTTCACATGGATATGAACATGAAGGTACTTACTTCATTCGATTCATGATTTTGGAGTGCCTGCTACGTTCCACACATACTGGGTGGCACCAAAACGTCTCACCCTGTCACACACAGTGGACACCAAGGGAAACACACACTTGTTATATACATGTTCACAACTTTGGGCACATAGAACGTAAGCAAATACACAGACCCTCAATCCATTTCCAAACAGATACCTGCCCTCTGGCAGTCTCCTACACACACACACACACACACACACACACACACACACACACCCCACAGGTTTCTCCCCCAAAAGCATGCAAATCCATACCCACACATGAGTGTCCTTGCCCGCCTACCTCCACAGGGAGGACCTCAGCACCTAGCCCTTCACCCAGAAATGGCTCCAGCCCCAAGTGGCAGCCCATCAGGGATTCCATCGAGGCATCCTCCCTAGTGTCCACCCAGGTAGGGTCCTTGGAACGTCTGGTGCTTACCTGCAGCTCTCACTTGCCAGTAGGGGGTGGAGTTTCCTGTCCTAAGGATTTCTTATGTAAAGCCAACTCTGCAAATTGGCACAACTTGCTGCAACTTCTCTCTTTCTCTCCTCCTGGACAGCTAACCCTGAAAACAATTTTTTAATAGGGAGAAACTATGCAGAAGTTTTGAAAAATCTGAGTAGCTATTCTCCCACTGCATAAATCACTACAAGCCAGCGGAGCTGCTAACTGAATGCAGTATTCTGACAGGTCCTGCAGAATGAATACAACCAGTCATGTTGGCATCCACGGAATAGGAATCTCAATAACCAGTTGCCCTCTCCCATCTGTCCTGCCTGAGGTCCTGGGTAACTGTGAAGAAGTCAGTTTTTTGCTCTGGAACCAAAACAGACATAGCCATGGAAGCCTGGTCTCTCTTTCAGACCCCTTAACTGCACCTGATATGAGACATCCTTCATTTGTTACCAACCAGATCCCAGGCCTATGCAGTCTTCTTGAGCCAAACCTGATGAAGAAAGTAGAATATAGTCATTGGCAACAGTTGGCTGGACCCAACAAAAAGGAAATCCACTTGGGGGCCTAACAGCCCAGAGCTACGTGAGACAGAGGGGAGTGTGAAGGACTTGTAGTGTGGTTTGTCCCTTCAGTGCTCCCCCTTGCACCCTTTGGCCGTCCTGATGACTTGGGCCAGGACCCCAAGTTCCTACCCCAAGGGTCACTTAGCTGGGTAGCAGGAGGCAATGTCAGGCCACACCAAGAAAGGTTGAAATGAGATCTGGGGAGAGAAGTAGGTACTATTCAATTCATAGTCAGCTCAGTCATTTTAGGAGACACAGGCTTGGCCCTTGAGGAAAGCAGAGGCCAACCAAGTAGGGACATAGAAATCAGGATATAGGAAATTTGGCCTCCAAGGACTGTCTCCACCAGCACTGTCTCCTTCAGGAAGAGAAAGATGTGAATATTTTTGTTGAGAGTATGATGACAAAGAACCCAGGTGGCATAGGACACCAGACTGAGTCCCTTTCGGTTAGAATGTTCCCTCCCCGGCTCTGTGGCTTCAGTCTCTGGGCCCCTCAAAGCTATCCACTGAGTGGGTGGATGGATTAGTGATGAGGGAAAGCATGAGAGAAAATCTGTACAAGAGTGGGTGAAAACACGGCAGTGGGCAGATGCGTGCCTTAGGAGACAGGCTATCCTTGAGTACATAGGTGTGCATGGACAGGGCACTTGTGGGGTCAGGAAAGTGGGGTGATGCCTGAGCTCTCTGCTCTTTAGGTAGAACAGACTGTTCTTGCCCTTCCCTATCCCAGTCTGTCTGGAGTTAGTCTTCATTCTAGGAACTGCCACTGGCCTCACACTGGGTGAGAGGGGAAGGAGGACAGACTCAGGATGGCCTGGGTGGCGGAAGATCATAGTTAACCCAAGCATGTTCCCAAAAGACTCTGCCCCTGAGCATCAGAGGGCCGAAGCCCTATGTGCTACCCTGTGGGGGAATCCCTTCTTGAAACTCTTGTATCTTAGGCTGGAGCTCAGAAATGTGTTCTGCAGGGTGACTGGGTTGCATCAGGGTGCAGAAACACAGATTGGTCACCTTCCAACGGAGTCATCTGCAGAATCCTCTGTCCCTGGCGTCGCCTGTTAGCTAGTTGCCTGCTCCAAGCTGATGAGCAATGGAGAGTCTCAGGAACAGTGGATAGGTTCAGAGAAAGCCTGTCTCAAGAGGCCTAAAGGGACTTCTTCATGCCCAAAGCTGGGCACCTAAAGAGAGGGCTTCTTTAGCACGATTGCAATGTTGCCCTTGCCAGACTAAGTCAGGAGCTTCCCAAGGCCCACTCTGACCCCCCGCGCAAACAGCAGTTCTTTCCCGGAAGTAGCGGTCCCAGACGGGCGCTGTGCTGGTGGCCGCAGGAGGACAGGGCTCCGCCTGCCTAGAGAAAACCTGGAGAACCGAGCTTCCGATGTCCGGCAGCTCGGCGCGGGCCGTGGTGCAATCGGCTGTCTGGGCAGGAATAGCCCGCGTGGTGCTGAGGCTAAACACTAATTTCTACGACCCGATGGGGTCTTTGGGGACCTTAAGACCGGGTAACCCTAGTCCTTCAGTCCCTTTGGGCAGACGGCCTTGCATAGGACAGAGGCCGGGGAGCCTGGAGACACAGCAGGCAACGAAGCCAGCCACACCTGTCATCTGGTAGCCCTTCTGGCTCCCGCGAGGCACCCAGTCCCGACACACCCACACCCGAGCTTCTGGGGCTTGCTCTCAGGAGTGCCGTCTCCGTGCAGGCCTGGCGGGGAGCCGGACTTGAACCCCCATCCTGGGCGCGGAGCTACTGACGGGGACCCCAGGATCCAGAGTGCAGTCGCAGACCTTTCACAGCTGCCCCACCCCCACCCCAGTCGGCTACCTCCAGTGCCTTTCCAAGTCCCGGTCATCTGCCCTGCCGGGCGCTTTCCCTCGCTCAAAAGCTGTTGTTGGCTGAATCTGAGAAGAAACTTTCTCTGGACCGCGGAGACTTGTGCCGTGTGACATCTTAGTCATAACTACCAGTCTTGGCTGCATACTGTGCATCCAACGCTTCCACACCTGGTGTCTGTTTAGTGCTCACGGCAGCCATACAAAGATGCTGTTAATACTGCAAGGGAAACTGAGGCGCCAGGTTCCGGGAGTTGCCAGAGTCGCACTCGTTAGTGAGAGCAGACAGGACAGGTGTTTGAGGTTGTTCTCTGCGGTTTTGCCGTGGAGCCCGGGATGACGGCAGTGCCTTGTCCTGGAGTTCCCACTGGCACAAGGATGGCGCTGGGCAGTGCTAGGATGGGCAAAAGTACAGCGAAGGCTGGCTGCAGACCGTGGGGGCAGCACAGGGACCTGGCCCTCAGTACCAACTCAAGTCAGGTCAATTTACCTGTGCAATGGTCTGGGTAATTACCCAGTGCCTCCGCTCTCCCTCTTTCCAACAGTGCCTGTTACTCCAGAGTGGGGAGAGGATGAAACCTTGGCACCCCAGGTCCGCCTGCAGGACGGGGGTCTTCCTCTTGCTCCTCCTTCCCGAACCCCTGGCCCCTACTCCAGCCCCTCAGCCTCCTGGTTCAGGAAAAGAGTCTGATTTCCAGCTCCTCAGGGCTGAGACAAGAATTCCTGTCCCCCCTACCCCCCATCCCCCCATTAATCCTTCCTTGGTCAGGAAACCAGTTCTCTGTGGGAAGGAGTTGGCAGTGCATTAAACCCTCATTTATGCTGTTTACCACTGCAGTGTGAGGAAGCCAGAGAGGAGGGAGAGAGCCCAGACCTGCTCTGTAAAGACAAGACAGATCTAGCCCATCCCTGCCCTACCCAACTCTACCAACACACACACTCAGGCCCTGCAAAGCCCTCATCCCCTTCTCCCCCAGCACAGAAGTTGCTGGTATAAGCTTTCCAATTCCACCCAGGTGGTTCCACTGAGAGCTTTAAGGAGGTCACCAGTCCCAGCCTAAGGAAGTGAGTGGGTGACCAGGTGAAACCAGGTATAAGGAAGCAAGCCAGGAAGTGGAAGTCAGTCACTTCTTCCTTTTCCTTTCCAGAGGAGAGATGTGGCCATCTCTACCAGGATGTGGCCAGCCCTCTGCATTTGGAGGGCCATAATGAGGGGAGGGTAGAAAGCACTAGAAAAGCAGAGATGGTAAAGCTGCTTTCTAGAGCAAAGTAATATAAGTAGTTCTGGCATTTGCACAGTAAGAGCATTGATGGTTTCATGAACCTCCTACTGTTTAGCATTCAAAATTATTACATGGCAGGCAGGAGAATTCAGATCACCGTTTGACTGAGGAATGAATGAGGCTCAGACATTGTTATGTATGGCTTTCCTGAAGTCACACAGCTAATAAGGTCTTCTATTTTGGGAGTGACTTACTGAGCTTTGGGAAAATGTCAGCTACCAAACCAACCCAAAGAATAAAGATTGTTCCCTTGGCGTGGTGAAAAAAATGCAGAGACTATTATGGATCCAGATGATGCCACAAAAACTTCATGTGAATGTCCCTCAAAATCAGAACAACCTGTCTCCTAAACTAACTCAAAGGAATGACCAGAGAAGGGAAACTTGCAGAAGTGGATAGAACTAAAAATTAGAACTTGGGCTCTGGAAAAAAAAACAAAACAAAAACAAAACAAAACAAAAAAAAAAACCTTGGGCTCTGGATCTGCCAATGAAGGGTCTCAGCAAATGAGCTGGGAACTAGAAATTTCCTTAAAGAGTGAATAAAACTTTTATGGGTAGGGGCCAAAGGGCTGCAGTTTTTTTTAAATGTAGAAAATAGAAAGAGACTCAAGACTTTTACATACTCTGAAATATTAGACGTTGATGTCCATTTGGAGCCTTAGATGTAGAAGTCAAGATTGGTTTTAGCATCTATTCAATAGTCTTTAAAGAGCAGGTAAAGCAATCAGTGAGGAGGAGGGTGAGAGACAAGGTAGGAATGAAGCCAAGGCTACAGAGAAAGAGTGAAGGAGGTGAGAGTGCAGGGGAGCTGGCACCAAAACACAGTCTCCAGGATTATGGGGGGTCATATGGGGGGTCCCTAGAGACCAGGAACCAGAAGCTGAGCAAGTCACAGGCTGAGAGTACCGCCTTACCAACACAGACCGGTTTCCAACGCAGGCGGAATTGAGGAAAAGAGAGGGTAAGGATGTTCCTGAGGTACTGATGTAGAAAAGCAATGCTCATTTAGTAGAAACTAGGCTTTGAATTTTGACGCTGTCTGGCATAGGCAGTAAGCTGCAGAGCCCAATCAGCAAACTAGTTCTCCGTGGTGTACTGTATTGTTAAGCTAGTAGGTTAGATGTATTAAGTGTATTTTCAATTTATGGTGCATTTTACTTGGCTGTAAGACCATTTTAAATTAAGTAATATCTGTTTTAGGCATTGCTATAGTAAAAAATTCCGAAACATGACCTTGTTTCTCACCCACATCCCTGTCCATGAAGAATGTCTCTAGCCACCAAGTCTTTTCCCAGCGGGTGATTAAAGGTCAGAACTTCCTTCACGAGGTGGCCAAACTCTCACCCAGGACCTTAAGAGTCCTTTGTACGCAGGAGCTGGATGGGCGT
The DNA here is from genome assembly GCA_004027295.1 of Dolichotis patagonum. Taxonomy (NCBI): domain Eukaryota; kingdom Metazoa; phylum Chordata; class Mammalia; order Rodentia; family Caviidae; genus Dolichotis; species Dolichotis patagonum. Next base: position 51,030 of record PVJX010001388.1, on the reverse strand, counting down.
GGAACATGGAAGACAGGCGTAGGGAAGGGAGCGTAGGGGAAGGTTTAGAAGTAGTGCGCACCCCTTTTACTCATATTCTTTAAAAAAAATTTATTCTAAAGAGAAAAAAATTATTCTGAGAGAAAACAAAATTTCAAAACACAAAGAAGATTATCTTTCCCCCAAGTATATATGGGATGTAGCTTCGGAATTTCATCTACTGGACTCCCGTACATGGAACAGCAGTAAATTGTTTTTCCACACATTGATATAGAGATATTTTCTGGAAACACAGAGTATCAGAGGGATCTATAACCTCTTTCATTGCTAGTAGAATAGTGAAGTTTTTTTTTTAAAGGGGGGGGGGTTTACACATAGCTGTGTATCTATGGGGGAAATCACTCCTTTCCTTCTTTTATTTATTCAGCCATTTACTCATCCCATCAGTCAGTAAATATTTTCTGAATGCCTCTACTTTTCCTACCAGATGTGTGGATATAAACATCATCTTCCTCCCATCTTCATTAGTAACAGGACCATCATCTGCCATCCACCTGACCTTTCTAGGCTGTCTTGCTGTTAAATGTGGTCTGTGACCATATTTTCTTCAAAGAAAGGTAAATAGTATGATGTGGCCACTCTAAGACTTGGCCCATAAAATATTCCTCATGTGCTTTCTTTTCCTATTCCTTTCCTGTAGGTTAGAATGGCAGTGCCCAGAGTCACCTAGCAAGTCATTTTGTGCAGGTAAAAGCTTGGGTCCCTAAATGATTACATGGAATAGTACACTGAAACCCTCCCAAAACTGGAACAGCTGCCTCTCATTAAGTAGAGAGGAACACCGTTTTGTGTTTCAGGCAATGTTTTGGGGTCTATTTGTTATAATACTTTAACCTAATCCAGTTCCAGAGTGTCACTAGCACCAATGGGCACCATTCACACTACAGGAGCCTCTGGGGTACAACAACCTAATTAATAAACTAGGTAAAAAGGATGGTCATGCTATGTAGCAAATCCTCCCATGTAAACAGGTGTGGGATCTGGATCTGTGTCCTATTTGTGAAGTGAAAGATCGTCCTTTCCAACTCTTGCATGTATGAATCTGTGGGACTCACTACAGCAACAGCAGAGAACTCTAAGAAACAAAAAAACTAGGAATTCTTAGCCAAGCATGGTAGCGCACATCCACAATTCCAACGCTCTGGGAAGCTGAGACAGAGGGATAATAAGCTCATGCTCAGGCTGGGCAATTTAATGACTTACCAAGACCCTGTCCCGAAGAGGAATGAGGATATAGCTCAGTACAAAGGCCCTGGTTTCAATTTCAGTACTGGAAAAAAAGATTCTTCTGGAACCACTGCTTTAATCCTCCGAATGAGAATATTCTGTCCCTGGAAGTCAGCCTGTCCAAGTGTTCTAAGAATCCTGTCTTCCTGGCATGTGGGAGTGGGTGGTGGCAGAAAAGAAGAGGTTGTAGGGAAAAGATCAACCAAGGCCAGCACTTAAGACTGACAAAGAAGATGAAATGACTGTTCACCCACACAGAACACCTGCCACAGCTTCATCTCAGGGGAAAGAACCAGGTGGGGGTCAGGAGACCCGGGACTTTCTTTCCCTACATGTCTTCCTGTGTAACCTTAAGCATGTCAGCAAAACTCTCTGAACGTCAGTTTCCCTGACAGTAAAGGGAGAGAGGACTATCCATAAACACTCACTCCACAGATGTGATAGAGTGGCCATCATCGATGTGGACAGCAGCCTGAAATCTTTGAAGAAAGACCTTGAGAATAGCAGTATTGGTAAGAGTACTGTTCCTGTAGAAGATAAAGTCAAGCAATACCTGCACTGTTACACTACACACTGGGTCAGAGGAAAATTATTTAAACCTACTGTCCTTAAACTTCTCTGGTGAGATTTTTAAAAATGCGTTTTGGTGGGAAATCCTGCAGTTAAAATGACAAAATAAGGAACTCCAGAAAACAATTTCAAAATTGGAGAATATTATCATGCTGAATTTTTGCAGAACTCTGCAAAGTAAAAGCTTGTAGCAACCCAAAGTTCAAGAGAATGACTAACTTCTCAATAACAGCAGGCTTTGTGCTATTTTAACTTACCTTAGTGCCATTCCCCTCTTGCTAGTTCAGCAGTACTCTCAAAGGCAATACCCCACCTTCATTGCCAGTACAGGAAATCTGGATGGACCTCATTTACAAACTGTCCTTGGTTGATCTGCTTGTGGCTTCCTAAAGACCTGCTCAAAAAGCTCAATTTTATCTTGCCTGACTGATGGGAAATTTCCTTGTGCCAAAGCCACTGTCAAGGGGGCATTGATCAAAAACATTTACTGTACAGGAAAATGTTTTCATTTCTGCTGCCTGAAGCTATTGGTAAATGCTTTGGGGAATAAAAACTTCGTAAATCTTAAAAACATCCTTAGGGACCTAGAAGAGCATGTGTATGCCCAAGGTGGGGCATATGCCCAGGACACACCTGAGGAAACTGTAAGCTCTGAGCTGATTTTGAGGCCTCACACAAGAAGAATGTGAAGGCCAACTAAGTGTTTAGAACGTACTTGACATGCACACAAGTGCTCAAGAAAATTTCTGTCTAATCAATAGCTGACCGCTAAGCTAAGAAATGGAAATATCGGTGATCACACATGCCAAAGAACATAGGCTTTAGTCAGTTAGTTCAGCAAAGTCACCAAACAAACAAATAACAATTGAAACAGAAAACAAAAACAGCAAGTTCTTGGAGAGGGTAAAATCTGATTTGCAGAGTTGACATATGATAATATTCAGAGGGTCTAACTGTTGACAGAAATACTACAAGGAATTAGAAAAAAAAAACAAGAAAGTATGTTACATAAAGAGGAAAAGAGGGAATCAATGACATTGTCAGTGAAGAAGTCCAGACATGGGACTTATTAGACAAGGACTTTGAGATCAGTTCAAAGAGCTAAAGAAAATGATGCTTAAAGAACAAATGGAGGCTGGGGATGTAGCTTAGCAGAACAATGTTTGGTTAGCATGTGGGAAGCCCTGAGTTTGATCAACACACACACACGCATGCACACGCACATGCACACACACAGAGAATGAAAAACATTAGAGCATCATCTTACCAAATAGGAAACATCAACAAAGAAATGGAAACTATAAAAAAGGAACCATATAGAGACTATAGAGTTGAAAAGTACCATAACTGAACTAAAGTTTCACTAAAGGGACTCAACACAAGATTGGAGCTAGCAGAAGAAAGAACTGGCAAACTTGAAGATAGGTCAATTGAGATTATCTGATCTGAGCAACAAAAGAATGACAAAAATGAACAGGACTTGTAAGACCTGTGAGACACTATCAAGCATACTAACACAAAGATAACCAGAGTCTTGGGAGGGGAAAAGATAAAATCTTTGTTGGAAAATAGCCAAACTTTCCCAAATTTTGTGAAAAATATAATTGTACACATCCAAACAACTCAATGGACTCCAGATAGGAAAATCTCAGAGATCTGTATTGAGATACACTATAACTAAAATGACAAAAGATTAAGAGAATCTTGAAAATATTAAAAGGGAAGCAACCCATGTGCCAAGGATCCTCAGTAGATGAACACCTAATTTCTCATCAGAAACCATGAAAGCCAAAAGTAAGATGCCATGGTGAAGAGCAGAAAGGAAGAAAAGCAAACATTTCTCAACCAAAGTTCTATATATGAAAAAAAAAACTATACTTCAAAAAAGTAGAAGAAATTAAGACATTGCCATATGATAAGTTTTTCTTTCTAACAACTCTTCAGGGGCCTCCAAAAGAACCTCCATTTTATGGTAAACAGTGCTTTACAAAATCGTGACTTACCTACTAGCAAGTAAATAGGCCATGGGCCTGTGTTTTGTCATTGACATGAGCAATCAGTTAGTATTCCCTGGGCTTCATCTCCATTAATAGAATGTCATTTATTCTCAGAAAAGAAAAAACCCTCAGGTCTAGATTCAGAGGGCCTGGCCTCTGGACTCCTTCCCCGGAGACTTATCCTGCAAGGACCTTGAAAAAAAATCAGTGTAATTAATCTGTTCACTATTAAGTTGAGAAAGCTACTCAACTTAACAGTCCAGAGACTTAGGGTGTCTTTTCTGAGTGCACATGAGCACTGCTTACCCTAGCTCTACTGTCTACATTGCTTTTCTTTCTTTCTTTCTTTCTTTCTTTCTTTCTTTCTTTCTTTCTTTCTTTCTTTCTTTCTTTCATTTTCTTTCCTTCCTTCCTTCTTTCTTTATTTTCTTTCTTTCCTTCTTTCTTCCTTATTTCCTCTCTCTCTCTCTCTCTCTCTCTCTCTCTCTCTCTCTCTCTCTCTTCTTTCTTTCCCCTTCTTTCTACATGTGTGTTTTACTGGCATTAACCCCAGGGCCTTCACACTCATCTACATCTCCAGTACATGTGCTTCACCTTTTTTTGTTTTGTTTTGTTTTCTACCTTTTTAAAATTTTGAAATGGAGTCTCACTAAATTGTGAAGTTACCTAGGGTTGGCTTGAGCTTGTAATCCTTCTGTCTCAGGCTCCCAGACTGCTGGGATTGTAGTGCATGTGTCACCATGCCCCACTAACAATCATTCCTTTGATTTTTTAACCAAACGCACACATATGGGCAGGTTAATCCAAATAATTTGCAGTTTGATAACTAATAATCTCAATGAATTTGGATTTTCTCCCAAAACATAGTCATCTGTCAAATGTCAAAGGAAAGGTATAAGGAGCAGGTGGACTGGAGAGCACAGGAGACAGAAGGGGAAAAAATGAAAAAAAAATGGAATTAAAGAAGAAAAGAGGAAAGGGAAAGCCAACAACAAAAGGAAAATAGAAGAATAATCAAGAGGAATGAAACGGAGAAAGGAAACTATGAGGAAGAAAGGATGGGGAGAAGAAAACCCAGGGAGGCCTTCATTTGTCTCTAAGTAGCTCTTGGCTTCCCTATATTGAGGCTACATCATTTCTAAACTGCAAGGCAGCTGCAAGGACGTGAAATATAGAGATTCTTTTGCACCATGAAATACAAAGGTCGACATTCGAGGTATAATCTCTTGGTGGGATGGGGTTTTTGTCCCACAATCTCTTGCTGATTAACTTCATCCTGATAGTTTCAAGGACCAGTTCAGGATTTGACATTAGCCCACCAACAACCCTTAGGTTTGTCCTCATACCACAATTAAAATATTGTGATCTTACTAAATATTATTCCTTGCAGTATTCTCTGCTCTTTTCTTGTTGATACTGGGCCTACCTGGCTCTATGCCTTCATCTAGTTCTTCACAGCTGGCGCAAGTGATTGCCTTGCTTTAGTTGTACATCTAGACTTCTTCCCTTCCCCTCTTGACAGTTTCCCAGTTTGGGTGGAACCCAGAGGTGAGGTATCCTACCACCGGCATGTGCACCAGACACCATCTCTTGCCTCCTTACCTCTTCCTAGCAACACTCAGATTTCTCTTTGGGGACCCACCTCTTCCCTCATGCATACAAGTCGTGTCGACTCCATGGTACTGATCCCACCCCCAGATTCAGGGGAGATTCTTGATTGTTTTAATGCCACCCGCACAATCTTACCCCTCTTGCCACAGTTATGGTTAAGAGGATGATTATGCAACCTTGGCATGGGTTCTTGTGGCATTCTGTGAAGTCATAATTGGTTTAGATTTGTTGATCACAGAAAAATGCAGGACTTAGATACCTAACTCCTCTGAAGGAAGAGAAGATTCCTTTTTCTCTCCCTTTGGGCTGATTGAGGTTATGATCCAGAATAGCCATTTTGCTGCCAGTGGGGAAGATACCCCGAGGGTGAAACCAACCCACATAAGAAAGCAGACTTTTGGGACCTCCAGAGGAACTCCGTCAGAGCACTCAATAGCTGCACTTGAGGATTGTCCTGCCTCTGAGCATTTTGTTTCTTTAAATCAAAGAAACCCCTAATTATTGGATATTGCATTACTTGGGACCAGAAGTATCCTACTAATACTAGATCCCACCAGCCTCCATCCACAGCCTTTAGCACATGTTTTCTTCTATCAAGGAAAGGAAACCTAGAATGACCCTTTGCAGAAAGCCAGGGACAACTTCCCGTACATCTATCAATGATAAACAGGGAATTTTATTCTAGAATCAGGGGACTTCTTAATTCTGACCCTTGTCAGTCAGTTTCCCAACCCCTTCTGATCAATATTTCTTCAGCCATACCCATGATTTATAAAAGTCTTACCCACCTCTCTAAGATATGTCATTTCCAGATACTGCATAATAGATAATCTTACCAAAGGAAAGTGGGGCTATTGCTTCTCAATGAGGACATGGAAAACTCATACATGGTTGTCTAGTTATGCAATACTTGAATGGGGAGGGTGGTTTTTGTAATTAGGAAAATGTAAGATCTCTAATGAGACAGAAGAAAATGACAGAGACCCAGTTACTAAAGTGTGCTCCAAGAAGCAGTCGGTATCAGCAGTAAGTCTGTCAGTTTTGCAGTTAAGCTGGGAGGGATGTCTGCTTCAGCTCCTGCGCCAGCGTGATGACTAATAGTTGGAGCTAAGAGGAGAATCAGAACTTTGAGGGAAAGACAGAGGAGGAAAGATAGAGGAGTCTGTAGTGTCGGGAAGGAAGAGAGTGCAAATGATTAGAAGGAAGAAAGCTCTTGATGCTCTTCAAGGAGAATCTAGTGTATTCAGCATAGACTGATTAAGTGACCCAAGCAAAGAACAAAGAAAGAAATCTTTTTTCACATTCCTTACCTGTATTTTGTATGTGAGTGTTGTGTTTATGCTTGGGTATTAGTGTCATTTTCTTTCTCATAACGGTTCTACCTTCCTGCCAACTCTGCTATTAGGCCCTTTTGTCCCATCTCTATCTCCTTAATATTAGTCTGTGCACTTGGTAGCTGGGCACGTGGCTGCCTAGTAAAAAACTAACTTATCTATGGTTCTCTCCTAGCTCAATATACCAAACAATTATGTTTGGGATAATGAATAAAATCAGAAGTATTGTATACAAATTTCTAGAACTGGTTTAAGGAAAATAGTATTTGCTTCTCCCTTCTCTTTTTTCTGAAGGCCAGAATATAGGTGTGATAGCTGGAGTTTGCACAGTCACCTTAGGACTTAGACCTTGGGCCAGAAGGCAGCAGCTGAAATTGATAGAGCAAGCAGAGAGAAGGAGCCTGAATCTCCTGTGGTTTTCAGTCACTATTTCAGCCCTAGACTTCCTACTCCAGACTCCATCAAAGTAAAAAAGAAATAAGCTCCCGTTTTAGGTTAGCTACAGATCTCTTGGGTGTCTGGCACATGCAGTTGTATCCAACTCTAACTAAAACATATCCATATTCAAAGAGCATTATCTTCCCTCCTGGAGCCCAAGAGTCCATTTGCATGATCCTCTCAATATTTCCCTGCTTGTAGTGTTAAATCTGGCCATTCCTCTTTCACAAAATTACATGTCTGAGTTCAAAGTACTGCCGAAGGCAATGAAGTGGGCTTAGCTGAGAAGTTGTAGCTCTCAGCTTCCCTGCATTCTGCCACCGGGAGAGGGTACTAGGAAAAGAAAGTCACAGCGTAGTCTGAGCACCAAATGAAGGGAGTTCACAGTCAGCTGAATGCCTGGATGCTTTTGTCTAGACTCCGAAGTCTTCAGAGATGTCCTCATTTTTGATTTGGGCTTTTCTCTGCCTATTGTAAAACTGACTTGTGCGTATTTCCTTCCCAGTTTGTAGAATCAGTGCCCAAATTATCTAACTTTCACAAATGATCTCAAAGAGTACGGGAGAGCTCTAGATTCGCAGATGACACTGAGCGTATTGAAGAGATGAAGAACCAAGAGAGTGAAAGCAAAGTCAGGAAGCTCCCTCTAGGCTCACGAGTGGACAGGTAAACTTAGGCAAGTGATTAGCAGCATGAGGATGGATAGTAACCTAAGTTCAGGGGCTGGGAGCTAAATAGTGAAGGCACAGATTATTGCTGGCTGTTTCCATTCACTGATGAGCTGGCGTAGTCAAGCTCCATGCAATTCAATTGCACAGCATTATCACAAGTCTACAGTGTCCCAGGCATCGTACCCGGCACCAGTTTGCAAACACGGTACGATATGGGCCCTGCCTTCCAGGTGCATAGTCTGCTTCCGGCTGTCATCAGGAAAGAGTCTGGAAACATCATCCTTCTCTACTCTCCGGGATACCGTATGCAAAATGAATCACTGCTCAGAGGAAGCCGCTGCAAAGCTGGAGAAGCTCCCAAGAAGAGATAGGACAACACAGAGTGAGTCTACCTCTGAGGCAAGGATTCACTCTTATCAAATGCCATCTCTCTGTGAAGCCCTGCCAGATTGGCTTCCCAGGTAGAACTGACCTATTTATACTGAGTATCCCATAGTACTGTACTTCATAAGCAATCCTGTTGTGACATTTTATTCCAACTACCTTTTAAAATATACCTTCCTTTACAGAATGCATGAAGGCAAAGATCTTATATAGTTGTTGTTTGAGATAGAGTGTCACCATGTTGCCCGTGCTGACCTCAAACTCACAATCTTTGTGCTTCAGCCTTCCAAGCAGCTCGGATTACAGGAATGCAACACAGTTCAGCTCTGTACTCATTTTGCATCTTTACTGTTTAGTACAGTATGCACATGGATGTGGTATACTCTCCACAAATATTTTCTAGGTTAATGGAAAGATGAAAATAGATTCCATTAGTCTGCAAAGTATTAGGAGACTGCCTGGAACCTTGACAGAGAGGTTTGTTTTATTTTGGCTTTTGTAGTCTTGGGGTTGGACCCAGGCCTCAGGTATGAGAGGCAAGTTTTTTGCTGCTCAGCTCCATCCCCAGCTGGACAGAGGGAGTTTTTGAACAGAGAAGAGAAGCCAGACTTACTAACTCTCCAGGTAGAGCAGATACAGAAAAACCAATTTCAATTCAATAAGATTTTTTTTCAAAATATGGTGGCAATTTTTTGACACTCATCCCAAAGAGAAAGGGTTTATCTCCCTTCTTCTCCAATTGGACATGGCTCTAGATCTTTGGACAAATAGGATGTGGTGGCAGAGGCGGTATGTGACTTCCAAAGCTAGGCCAGGCAGCTTTCCCTTGCTCACTAGGATGTTCGAGTCTCTATACAAGAAACCCAGCCACCAGAGCACCCCAGCTGGAGAGGCCTCCCAGAGGCCATCTGCTTGACAGGCCCAGCCCAGCCATCCAGCTCTCCCTTCCAAGGTGCAGACACACAAGAGAGGCAGTCTTGGACATGCCAGACGGGCTCACTAGCAAACTAAAGGCCATTTTGTGACCTCTGTCACTACTACATGGAACGGAACCATCAATCAGTCAAGTGCTTCCTGAAACCCTGACACACAAGATTGTGAGATATAAGAACATGGTTGTTTTAAGTCACAAAATTTGGGGGTTGCTTGTTATGCAGTAGAGAGTAACCAGGGGAAAGGGCGTCTCGGAATCACAGGTCTCAAACAGTGGGACAGATGGACTTAGGAGAGAGTGTTGGGGGCCATGGTTGGGGTTCAGTAAGAGTTGGGCACACATGGCCCATGGGTGACTGAGAAGCAGCTATGTGCTTATCAGAATGTAGAGCAGTCAGGGTGCAGCTCATCGGAAAGTGAGTGTTGGATGATATGAATTCAATCCCCAGCAGCAAAAAAGAAAAAGGGGTGCTGCACTTGCAGCCAGATGACGCCCTAATCCATCTGCTTCATTGCTGGACTCTGAGTGAATCACATCACACATGCACCCCACAAAGTTGTGGGCATTAAAAGGACAATGAGCACCCTCTGCAAACCGGAAGGGACTCTGCAGGTTGTCACTATGGAGGGATCCCGTGCTGGGTGAGCAACTGAATTGGGTGACCTCAAAAAAAGAAGGGCTACCGTACCCCGTGTTGTAAGATATAAACTGTGTGCTCCCAACCATATTGATCTGGATCGAATCCGTCCCAAAGCTGCTTAGCATGAAGTCCCCAGGAATGCTCCTCTCCTTCCTTGCTCCAGCTTCTGAGAATTGAGAGCGTCAGCCAGGCGAACACCCTCACGGTTAGGCTGAAAATATACACATATTTTAGAAGCTCCATACCCGATGCATATCTCTGAGAAAAGGCTGAGGGACTCCAGGCCAGTTCCAGGATTTGAGAGCATAATTATTTCTGATTTCCACGAGTCTTTGTCACTTCCCCGGATCAGAATAAGGGTGATCAATATTTCTGACAAGTGCATAGGGGATTCGTTTATGGCACTCAGCTAAGAAAACAAATACTGAGAGATATTGGGAAGCGAATGGTGCAGGAAGATTGTGTGGAGAAAAGATACAAGTCTCTAGGGAATGTTAGAGCGCTAAGTGCTGAGGGACGTCGCAGGTAGCCCCTTCTCAGTTCTCCTTGGTTTGCAGACTGGACTGCCCGCGCCTCGCCGGAGAGGAGGCGCGGAAGGTAAAGTCATGGCGCCATCTGCTGGAGAAACGGAGGCTTGGATTCCCACCACTTGCAGGTTCTGTTTTATCTTGAAACCTGGCCCCTCAGTGTCAATCCTGCAGAAATGTCGAGTCTTGGTCAAGTGGGAAGAAAACACTGCCCTGCTTAATCATACGCCTCCAAGTTTTCAAAGTCTGTGCTCTTGGGTCTTAAAGTCGCAGTGTTATAAGTCTGGCTGTCTCCCGAAGGAGACTGGGTTTATAAGTACATGCCCCGAGTCCTTAAAAAGGTAGGGCCAGAGAGATGGGGTCCCCCGAGCTTCCCCTGTCTGAGTGGTCCTTGTCTGTGCACCGTGGTGAGGGGCCTGTCCTCCCAGCCTCAGGGCTGGGAGGCTGGGGAGGAGGCGTGGCCCATGGGAGATGGACTGCCTTTGCTGGCTGCACCAGCACTGACCGAGCTCCAAATGGGTTTGAAAGGCTCCGTAATGACCCAATAATGGAGCAGATGCCTTGAAAATAACTCCCTCTTCTAGGAACCATTAGAAAGCTATTAAGGCTAATTATTTCCTAGTGCTAATAAAGGTGCTAATAAGCCAGGCAAGTTTTCTCACTTTTATGGAGATAATTAGGAGACCAATTATATTTTATGTACACAAAGGACTGAAAGGTAACCGCTGTCCCTGCAGCTGTATTTCATTCTGCACCGCGACAGAAACTGCATTGTGGCACTTCATTACGCATTCACCAGGACTTCAGGCTTTTATGTTCCAAACCACAGTCTACCTTGAATTCCAGGTTCGTCTGAAGGAAGCAGAGAGGCAAACTAGGTCACAGCTCCTCATTCTCCAGGACGTGGGGGTACAGGGGGCATCTCAGCCCGACATTCCACTAAAGAAGCTGAAGCCCCTCTGCCTCTAAGTGACACTTCTCAAGCGTGGACACCCTGGAGTCCAAGAGGGTCCTGCAGCCTTGCTCAAAGCTGGATAGGTGGGCCATCCTGCAGCCTTGCTCAAAGCTGGATAGGTGGGCCCCACCGCAGAATCTCTGATTCGGTAGATGGAGGTGCGATGGGTGAGAATTTTTGTTTCTGATAGTTTCATAGGCGATACTAACATAGGCCATCCCTGGAAACACACTTTGAGAATCACTTCTGGAACAAGTGCCAATCCTGGAGCACACAGATTCTCCCTCGTCCATCAAGAGACTCAAATTCAAGGGAGTCAAATTCAAAAGAGACTCAAATTCAAAAGGGTGCAGGCCTTTGGTTGGGGGGAGGAAGCCTTACATCTTTATCATCACTAACTTCTAACTGAAACCCAGCTATTTCTTATATTATGAATGTTGGCAACAGATCACTGTCGCATCAAGAATGATAACAGGTACCTTCAAATCCCACCACAGTTGTGGCAGCTATCTGCAAATATTACTGATACTCATCACTGTTTCAGAACTGGTGGTTGTTAGTCGTGCCAGTAGATTTTATTCTTTAATCCATTAGTAGAGAAGCACATATTACTATATCATTACTTTTAAAAAATATTATGATCACTGCGTTTCAAAATGACTGGTTTCCTTTGAGGTCCTAGGTATTTTCTTTCATGCATTTGAAAACGTTTTTCAGACTGCCCAGGGAGGAGGGGGGTAGGGAGGCTGGGCTCGTGAAATAAAAATAAAGTGTGATATTAATCTTCAGGGGAATTCAGAAGTTTCTTCAAGGAAGAGTTCGAAAGGTGTAGTGATGCTTGGATGGTGAGTTGGGGGTGGACAGGGAGATGACCGAGAGGTCGTATGGTCCAGATGGTCGGTTAGCACGGTGAAGCTGAAAGGGGGCTAGAGAAATCATTTTGGAGCTGCTAGAACCAGGTTAGGACAGGTGCCTGGTGACACCAGCACCCTGCTGGGAGGAGCGGTGCACTGCAACACCCTTCACACTTAGAACGTCATTAACCCCTGGCAGGAGCCCATGTGGCTTAGCAAGGACTGATACGTGCAGGACACTGTCCTGGAGACACCCAAGGTGGTCAAAATCTCATGAAGTACAGTCATGGAGGTGTCATTGCTCAGTGACTGGGGAACATGGGCTCCAAATTTTGTACTTTTTAGCCTGTCGAAGGAATGGGGCTGGGTGAGATATTCCTCCTATCCTGAGCACCTTTGTTTGATCTGTAAGCAAATAAGTCCTGTCACTGTGTGCCCTGGGCCCAAACTCAAAGTTCTTCAAGCAAACAATATGGGATCCAGGGTCAGAGATTTGGGTTTCGATGCTGATTCTGCTGCTGTGAGTCTGGGTGGCTCAATCTCCATGTCTGTTACCATGATTATGACTCACCTGGCATGGGTGGTGGGACACTGTGTGCTTCGGAAATGGCAGTATCCGCCACCCCCACACTTGCCCTTGCTCCTGTGCCCCATGCCAGCACCCTCCCTCTGCTCCCCTGCCAGTCCTCACCCTTTCTGCCTGAGGACACTTTGCCTTCCTCCTCTTCCCTAAATTCCTGAGTTTCTCAGATCTGGTGGCAGAGAACAGCTTCCCCTGTGTCTCCAGCTCTGCAAAAGAAGACCTGCTCACCCCTTTCTTAAAGGTTGCTGGGGAAAGACAGTGCCTGGCCAGAGGGGAGGAAGTTTCACATAGCAACTGCTCAATCTTCCTGGAACTGCTCAGTCTTCCTGGCAGACTTCCATAGCCAGAAACTACCTGAGACTTGCTTGGATTTCTTTGTCCCTTCTCCTGTGTAGGTTGAGACAACTCCTCCAAACCTGTGACTGTGAGTGCAATCTCCACACCCCTGCAACCTCCTCCTTTTCAACTGAATTTCCTTTTAGGATCGCGCCAGGGGAGCCCACGGAGGCACTGGGCAGGAACTGGGAGGAACTGGCACTGTCAGCGCTTCAACGTTGTTGGCCTGCACTCAGAGGGATTCACCCCTCCACCCCACTCCCACTGGGATTGAACCAGGGGTGCTCTACTGCTGAGCTGTATCTCCAGTCATTTTTACTTATTTGTTTTTTGCTATGTTGCCTGAGCTGACCTCAAATTTATATAGTCTTCCAGCTGTCTCCCGAGTAGATGAAATTACAGGCATCACCACCACACCCACAGTATTACTCCTTTTATTTGCTCTGAGCTTTCAGTTTAGAGATAGGAAATCTGAAGGGCCAGACAGGTAAGTGATGGACTCACAAGTGCACACCACCCTGTACCCAAACCCCACTGTAGTGTTCTGGTGAGCCAGGTGGGACCCTCAGGAAGACTCCATTGACTCCATCTAACGGCCACAGGATCGGGGCTGTCATGGCCCTTTTGTTGGTCCTCTCCCAAATGAGCCCTGAGCTTTAGTGGCTTCCATGGCAAGAAATAGCCTAATAAGATAGGATTAAGGTCCACAGGTGAGCAGAGCCAGGCTACAGTAGGCCAAGGCTCACCTCACCTGGCCACAGACGCCACTGATATGCGACCCACTGACAAGCAGGAGACAAAGGGGATGGCAGAAACTGACCCCAATTCAGTTTATTTAGACTCTTCTCCTTATTTGCCTAGGGAATTACGTGCCTTGCCGAGGTTGCGAGTCCTTACTGAGAGGAGGTGCGGAGGGTGAACCCCTACAATCCCCTCCATCTACTCTTTCTCCTATTAAATCACTCGGTCCAACAGTTAAGCTCCAGAGGCTGACATCTGCTCCCCTGCTGGGAGAACTAGCTCCTGAAGTGTGTGGGTGCACTCAGGAAGTTGCCCTCCACCATACCTTACCTCGGACTTCCTCTGAGTTTCCCTCTTCCGGACTAGGTTAACGGGGAAGCCCCAGAGAAGCTGGAAATAGCTGAAGGTCAGGCAACGCCTGCACAGCCTGATTCAGAATCCCTGTGAGGCCACCTGAGGACCTTTGTGCCTGCAGGGCCCGAGAACTGGTGCTAGACCAGGGCTGGGCGCTGTGACATGCACGCACACTTGCCTGCTGCCCAGAAGCTCCTCTGGGAGCTGGTATTCCTCTTCTGAGTTGGGGTAGGAAGCTGCTGCTACTACTGTTAGAAAAGTGAGTTCATGGTAGATTTTGCTTACCTAATTTTTTTATGAGAGGTCCTAGAACCTTAGCTTCTCTCAGCCTCAGTTTCCTCAGTACTAATAGGACCAACAGTTAAATGCAGTAATAGGTGCACAAAGCCATCTTAGTCTGGGTTACTATCACAAAATGCCATAGACTGGGAAGCTTATAAACAGAAGAAACTTATTTCTTATGTTCTAGGGACTGGAAAGTACAAAATCAATGTACTGGCTGATTTTGTGTCAGGTGGGGCTCACGCTAGTTCATAGATGGTGTCTCCCATTGCGCCCTCACATGGAAGGAAGGCAAGGGCACCCCTTGGCTCTCTTTATAAGGGTGCTAATTCCACTCATCTCTCAGTACAATCACATTGGTGATTAGGTTTCGAATTTGGGGAGGACACGAACACTGAGACCATAGCAAGAGGTCAGCACAGAGGCTGACTGGGCAGCAGCCAGCATCTGCAGCAGCCCGTCACTCCCTTCCTGCCTATCCGTGCTCTCAGAACTGCACCCCCTGTTGGGACCAGGAGGACAGCAATACCAAGTGGTCCCAAGCTAACTAGACCACCATGGCTGTTGTCAGATTGAGATCTCATGGTCATGAGAGACTCCTTGACCAAAAAATGAGTTCTGGATCAGAGCTTCAAGACCCAGGATACTCTACCCTGGAAACAGGGGCCTGAAAATGATGGGATACTGGCCTCTAATAGTTCACACTTGTAGGAACAGGAGCTGGTTGGCTCTGAGGAACATAGGTAGATGATGAATCCATAGAGGATACTACGAAATGAAGCAGGAAAGGAGAATCTTTCAGAGACCAGTCTGGAGGTAGAAGAGGTCAATTTGGGTGGCCATGAGTTCTTTCAGTCATTGGAACTGTTCAGAAAGATCTGGGTGAGGTCAAGGAAGGTTGGGACCAGAACGAGAAATGGCTTTATACTTCCCTTCATTGGAGGCTCCTGAGTCTGTTCAAATGTGTAGATGCTGAGTGACATTTGAGGACTCTTCACCCAAAATTTCTTGCCTGTCCTATATTAATCCCTGAGATCCCTCCATTATATTTTCATTGCTTTCAGTTAACGCAGTCTCCCAACATGCCCGACTCCCAGGTTGACATCACACTGGTTCTTCAGCGTTCTTGGGAAGGTTTCAATAGGAGGATGTAGGGAGAACGGAGCTAAGGATCACCTTGCGGGGAAGAGCACCTGCAGGGAAGGAGCAACAGCAGGAAGGAGCTGGTTCTACATGTTCCTGGCGCAGGAGCTCTCTAGCTTTAACACACAGAGGCCAGACATTCCAAGGTCCTCTAGAGTAGAAGCAGCCTCTCAAGCTTGACCACACCTCCCAGGGGGCTGGGAGGATTTGTGCTGCAGCAAGCCACTTCTTCCTGAGATGCAGCTATGTTCTTGTAGATGAAACCTAAAAAGGCGTTCTGCTACCTGAGAGGCTGAGAGGCTAACGCAGTGTGGTAGTTAAGGTGGAGCGCCAGCTTGATTGGCTTGGAGGCCAGCCAGGAATTAGTAAGGTGCATCCTGAGTGTATTTGCATGGGTCACGCAGACATGACCCTGAAGTCTATATCTGGTCCCTCACTTCCTCTCTGGCACTTTTCTGCTCTGCTTCCTGTCTGCCATAAATAAGCATCTTCAGCCCTCCATGCCTGCCCCCCATGATATTTCTCTCTTGGAAGGAGAGATCATGGACTGAATCCCTTGAAACCGTGAGTCAAATTAATCTTTCTGTAAGTTGCCAGGTATTGTGTCTCTTGTCAGTGATGGAAAAGCTGAGTAGTAAGGAAGCTACTGACATGTATTAGGTCAACAGCACAAAGAAGTGAGGCGGTGATCACTATAACAATTGCCACAGTTTACTGAGCTCCAGCGTTGTCTGCAAGAACTGTAACATGTGGAAAAGAAAGTGTTGGCCTCATTTCACAAATGAGTCACATAGTTGACTGAGTGTGCAAAGCCCATATAGTGTAAAGCCACAAGGTCCACAGCTGCCATAAAGTATGCAGCGCTCTTCATTTTCCATCCTGAAAGCCTTAAGTAGATGCCACTAGGCACCTATCACTTGGCCAGGCTGTGCTGAACTTGGGGCTACCCAAGAGAATGAAGTTCCAGGATCCTGCCCTGCTCTTGGGTGAAATTTCTAGTTGATAGAAACACAGAGTATGTTATGGGGGAAGAAGGAGAATTTCTCTGGGCAACATGTGAAATGCACAGTCCGGACTTAAACACACACACATCCATATTCATTGCAGTAGCCGAAAGATAGACAAAAGTCAATGGCTGTGGTCTGAACATGTAGGTCCCCCAAAATTTACAGTATGAGCCTACAGTGTTAAGAGGTGGGACCTTTGGGAAGTGATTGCATGGTAAGTGTGAATCTCTCATTGTGGAATTAGTGCCCTTAAGAAAGAAACTTGAGGGAATTCGTTAGACTTTTTTGACCTTCCATAGAGAAGTTGCCATCTATGAGGAACTGGCTCCCACTAGAACTCGAAGTGATACATTTCTGTTTGCAGGTTATCCAGTCCTCAGATATTTTTATAGAAGCCCAAATGTATAAAGATAGCAAATATTGACCAATAGATGAATAGATAAACAAATGCGTGGCCTATGCATAAATAGCGTATCATTCAGTCTAATAAAGGAATGAAATTCTGGCATATGCTATAGTATGGGTGAACCTTGAGGGTGTGGTGCTAAGTAAAATAAGCAAAATGCAAGAGGATAGAGATTGCATGACCTAATACATTTATGTGAAAGACTGAGGGTAAGCAAATTCACAAGACAGATAGGGCCTGGGAAGAAGCAGAAATGGGGTGTTGGTGTTTAATGGGGAGAGCGTTTCTGTTTGGGAAGATGCAAAAAATCTGGAGTTGGATGGCGGTGATGGCTGCACAGAGCAGTACATAGTGCCACTCAACTTAATGTCTCAGAATTAGTAGGATGGCAAGTTTTATATATGTTTCACCATAATGAAAAATCAAGCACTAGAGCTTGCTGTTCAGAGACTCAATGAGGCAGGCTGTGGATTTGGTTTCCAAACACATGGCCTGTTAGCCATTTGTCAGGGACACCAGGGTACCGTCCCTCAGTGTCTGGAGAGGTGGCTGAGACCCGAGCCTTGTACCTCGAGCTTATTGGGAAGAGGTTCTGGGAAGGCAACCCAGACAACCACACCACACGCTGGGTGAGAATGCAGGGGGAGCAGCGGCGACCCAGCTGGGTGTCGGAGCAGGGCAGCTCGCTGACGCTTTCTGGCTTCTGTGCTGGACAGGGACAGATGATCTGGATCCCTATGCCTTTGCCCAAAGTGCTAGGCTGGGTAGGGAGCTGGCAGAAGGATAGGCACAGACAGAGACGGGGCCTGTCGCCCTCACCCGTTTGAAGTATTCCTGTGCAGATGGACGATCAGGTAGCCTTGGGCTGGAGGGTGAGGATTCTAGGACCCACAATGTGGCAGGTACAGGGTTCAGCCCTCAGCAGCCTCTACCCTTATGGCAGACAGATGGATTCTCCAGAGGAATGGCATTGCTAAAAGATTCTGCAGAGGACAACGTATAGCTCAGTGACCTGAACACTACTCCGTGGTGGGCTTTAAGGTGGGATGAGCAGGTTAGGAGAGGGCATATTTTCAACCTTAGCAATCTTCTGGCTCTTTATTTTACCCCTTCTACTTGTCCCATCTGGGGATCCATTTTGCACACAGATCAATCACTGGGCAGAAGGGTCTGTGCGTACTAGAGAACCTCAGACCTCTGGGCATCCGTATCACTTTCAAGGCACACTGAAAAATACAGATTCTCGGCTGGGCATGATGGGGCATGCCTATAATCCCAGTACTTTGGAATGCTGAGGAAGGAGAATCTCAAGTCAGAGCCTAGCTTGGGGATTTAAAAAGACTGTATCTCAAAATAAGAAATAAAAGAGGACTGGGGATATAAGTTAGTGTGAAGGCCCTAGGTACAATTCCCAGTAATAAATAAATAAAAACAAGACTCATACCTGTCAAGGTCACCTGCCTCTGAGAATCATCTCAGGTGAAAACTCAGGATTGTAGCTAGACCCAGGAAACCTGGGTAGGGAAATCACCATCCCTGTTAGAGTTTCTGCCTTGCAGGGTGAAGGAGCAGGTGGCAGGAACAGGTCATGCATACCTGGCTCATGAGCACCTTGTGGGGAACATTTATTGAGCACGTGCCCTCTACTGAGGACATGCCGAAGGCAGAGAGACAGTACATAGTTTTGAGAACCAGCCAGCACACTGTCTGAGAGGTTTCCAATTTTCTGAAGCCCCAGCCTCATGAGTCACCACTCCTGAGCCCAGCACCACACGCCAACCAAGCTCCAGTGATGGGCTCGGTGGGGAACTGGCGGTCTCCAGCAGCCTTCCCAGGCTCCTCCTCTCAATTCTGCAGCAACTGGGCCTCGGTGACTGGGTCACTGCCTGAGCTGATGAGTGCTTACAGAACCCAGCAGGGGCATTCTCTCCTGGTGGCAGGCAGAGACAAACAAGGAGCTCAAAGAGCTTTCACATCAGAGGATAAGCAGGCCTGCCTCTGCCTGATGTCCGTGAGGGGCTTGCCAGAGCACCTGGCCCCCAGGTCAGTGTGGGGGTCACTGCTGCTCTCAAGGAGTCATTGGAGACCCCATGCTGGGGTGAGGGTGGGACCCAGCCCAGCAGCACGGTGTTTCAGCTGCAGAGTGACAGAGAGATGGAGAGGGGCAGGAGGGCTACCTGTCCCCAGAGCGGAAGCCCTTGTCTCTGAGCTGGCAAGGGAAGCTAAACTTCTTCAGCCGGTGGTGGTTGGGCAAGGATTCCTCTCCATTAGATTCTAGCAGATGACAGACTCCTAGGAATGAAGATCTTATTTCCAAGAGCGCGTTTCTCTACCTGCTTTCTGACTTTCTCCTGTCCCCCAGAGCTCACATAAATCAATTCCTATAATAATTTAAATATTTGCCATTGGTGGAATTCTTTCTATGTACTGGCCTCTGTTACACGCTGCCCATGTGTTCTTCCTGATGACTTTAGTGGTGGAATGGAAGAAGGAACCAGCCCACCTGCTAAGGGGACAGGCATATAACCTTCATTCTGGACATGGCTTCGACCCTGCATGACCTCCTTTATCTCTGCACAGTTCACCCACTAAGCCTCATGAGGTCCAGCTGGGAAACTTTCCTCATATTCTCAGAAGCCAGGCTCACACTGCAAGAGAATCTTTTTGTGCCTCCCCCCACCATGAACACTGCTGTCTGAGCAAACTGTGTGACCCTTTACACTGAGAAACCAAAAGTACCCCATCCATCATGTCTTTACCTCTAGGTCCTGTTTTCTCGGTCATTTCTGTAGACAGGATTGCTGAATGGAGCCTGCTGGCCTTCAGTACCTCCCTGAGGCCTGAGATTTGCACACAGAGAGAAGAACACACACATATACACATGCATGCACACACTCATACAAAGGTGCTCTGCTACAGCTGGTGTAAGGCTCTGCAGAGTCACAGTTTAAATAGTACGTGTACTTATTCTGTCTCCTGACAGTGAATCTTAACAGTATTAGCTGCCTCATGAGTAAGGAAATTGCTCTCCCCCACTCTTGTCCCTGTTCTCATCCTTTGTCCGTGCTGTGGGCATCCACCGAGCTGTAGGAATGCTTGTGGCTCCCCCACCTTACATGCATGATAATCTTTTGCGTTGGATTCTGAGCTTGCATCTTAAATTTCTTTCTTTTTTTTTTTTTGCACCTTAAATTTCTGCCCAACCTGCACTCACTCTGCATATTTTTTTGCCCTCTGTGGGGGTTCACTGGTTGCTGGCCCTCATTATAAAATGCTGTGTCTTCTGAAATTCCAGACTCACCTGGCCACAGACCAGCTGCTTCTCACCCATGCAGGCATGATACTCGGATATCATGATGTCCTGTCTAATTATTTTTCTCATGTGTGAGACAAAATACCTGGCACCCACAAGTTAAAGGAGGAAAGGTTTATTTCAGCTCACAATTTGTAGAGTTTTCAGTCCATAGTCAGCTGGCTCCAAGGTAGGGCAGGCATGGAACAGGGACATGGTACAGGACAAACAAGTCCACAGAAGGCAGGCAAGAAGCAGCAAAGCAGCAGCAGCAAACAGCAGCAGCAAGCCTGCCTTTTTTCTCTCCCTTTATAGTCCATCCAGACTGAAAGTCTATTGATTGGTACCACCCATACCCTGGATGTGTCTTTCATTAACCACACTCTAGATCCAGCAAGGCGCAAAAGACCCTACCCACGAGTGCATGAGGCTTTGGGAGGACATCAAGGTACAAGCTATCACATGCCCCTTTCCTCTGTCATCCAGAAAGTCCTATCTTACTCTCTGCCTGCTCTTAGCTCTTGACATTGAGGCTAGAGTAACATAAAAAACACAAAAGCCTTGGAGGTGTACAAATTTAAGTTCTGATTGTGGGTGTACTGCTTCCTACCTCAGTGGCTTTGGATGTGTCATTTGGCATGTCATTTAACTTTCCCAGGTTTTCACTGTTGTTAGTGGTGGGTGATGGTGGTGATGGTGTGTGTGTGTGTGTGTGTGTGTGTGCACGTGCTACTGGGTATTGAACCCAAGGCCTTAGAAATGCTAGGCAACTGCTCTACCTCTGAGCTATGAACCCTAGTGTTATGCGCCAACTGGGTTTAATAATATTTCATAGACTGTGAGAAATAATTCACGTGAAGTACCTTGGACAGCGCTGGGAGCACTGTAAGTACTGGCTTAGCTGCAGTCTGCCCCTGGTTTTGCCTTTCTGCCTTATCTTACATCTGTAAATTCTGGAGAGAGTTTGTTTTGTTTTGAACTCTGTTTGCCTTATTTTTATTTTGAGGCAATGTCTCACTAAGTTGACCAGTCTGGTCTCAAACTTGTAATACTCCTGCCTCACCTTCTGGAGCAGCTGAGATTACAGGTCTGTGCCACCACACCCAGGCAGCTCTATTTTTTAAAGTAGGGGTCTTGGTTTTAATCTGAGTTCATGCCATCTTCTAATTCAGGCTCACATATGTCAGACACAGCCAGTGTGCTGGTTTTCTGAATCTCCTGTATTTCACCCAACCTTCTTGGCATCTGATTGGTTCCTTAGTAGGATGATGTACATGGGGATGTTCCTAAGCCAGAGCTCGCTGTGGCCCTGTCTGAGGTCACTTCACAAATGTTACCTACAAAGTACCCTCTCCACCCCCTTAATAACCTCACCTTCTATGGTCAAGGGAGGGACAGGTGAGACACTGGTTCTCATGGTTTGACATACATCCCAAGTTTTCCAGACACAGTGAGGATAAAAATGCTGGCAAAGACCTTTCTCTTCCAGAAGTGTTGGCAATGTCTTTAACCTCTTGATTGTACTCACTGGATATGAGTTTTTTCTTTTCTGAGATGGCTATTTATAGTGTGCTTTAGCATTTGTGAATTTTGTTCAAATATTCAACATAATTGTTCTCTCTATCTTTTGTCCTGATTTCAGAGCCCAAAGACAGGAAGAGCCTCATCTTCCAGGTGGCTCACAGCGTCGACAGCCTTGCCTGCAAGGAGAGGGATAGAAGAAGTCATTGAATCCTCTGGATTTTGTAGACCACGATCGCCTTCATCAGACATGGGCTTCTCCTCTCTGACGCTGCTCTGTCTGGCACACCGGAAACCCCTTCCCTAGAAGGCAAACACAGCCTGACCGCCAGCACAGAGGCAAGCATGAGGAGTGTCTAAGCTCCTCTTCACTTGGTGCCAGAATCAATCAAGGTCTACAGCCAAACGCAAAGACCGGAGAGTGACCCATATCACTCTGCTCAGCAGAGTGAGTTCCGGGCACTGTGGGTTTTGGACTCACTTCTTCATGTCTGTCTTAATCAATTTTTCATAACTATGAGCAAATAGTTGAGACAAACAACTCAAAGGAGGAAAGGTTTACTTTGACTTATGATTGCAGAGGTTTCAGTCAATCATTTAGGCCTGTGTTGAAACAGAAGTATCACGCTAGAAGGGTGGCAAATCACAGCTGCTCACTTCATGGGTCCAGGAAGCAGTGAGAGTTAAAGAGCCAGAGATGAAGGGTTCAAGGAGAAGACATGGCTTCCAGGCCTCACTTCCTAAATTTCCATCACCTCCCAGTAATGCCGTCGAATTTGGATCTCCTCCACCGATGAAGGCTGAGCACTCCCGACTCAATCACTCTCTGAAAACCCCACTTCAGTACACATGACACTTTGGGGGGCACTTTAGTTCTAAGTCATAGTGTTGTCCTCCCCCTACCTTAAACCTTTTTCTCTTTAGATAAAATTAAATTAAACCACTTCCAGGGGAAAAGTTACAAAAAGTCTGAGGGCACATGGGAAGGTGCAGTTCCCCATTCTGTTTCAGGGTAGGGGACTAAAGAGGTGCGCTCCCCTGAATCCCGTGGCACTCAGGAATTTGGAGGGACCTCTTGGTGGAGACCCTCCATGGGCCCCTAAGTCATCAGAGATGACTGGTCAGAAATGTTGCAGAACACTAATACATCTCAAGTTTCTTCCCTCTGATAAATGTTACTTTATTCCAGGGAAATGGGAGTACAACATAAATGTGTCTCACATTCATGATACATTTATGCAGCAGCCATGTTCACGGAGATGATCTGTGTGGTCCCCATCCTCACTACCAGTCCTAGTCTTCCTACAGGAAGGAGAATCTGCAGGTCAGATGGAGTGCAGACGATGGACACCATGTCCTCCAGCACCAGAGGAGGCTGAACACATCTGAGCCCACTTTTCTGCCAATCCATCAGGAAGGCGTATTTTACAGAGGAGGAGCTCACATTCAGATTCTTTGAGGTGCCACCATCCCCTGCTCTGCTGACAGACACCACAGCTCCTGACAGGAAGCTCCTTGCAGCCTGAGCATGGAGGTTCAAGTGAGGAGAGAGATGGCAGAGAAACTGACGCAGTGAGTCTCTCTGCTTCAGAGGCAGCTGGGGAGGAGGTATTCTGTTTCCTGAGCTGTGCTTGTTCCATTTCCGTTTGAACAGATGGAAATATAGTTCAATGTTTCAACATCATTTGCCTCTCTCCTGCTTAAATATTGATAAGTGCTGCCCAGGCTGATGCCCCCGCGGTTCCAAGCAGTAACTGGAGCATGATGTGTGCTGAAGTGAGACACTGCAAAGCCTTTAACGAGTATTTAAAATTCCAGGAATAATGCACAACTCTGGCTCAGCTCATTGGGCTCCTGCAAACCACCCCCCTGGGCCTCATCCTAATCACAGGAGAGGAGGAGAGCTGCCGGGCCTCCCTGCTGGTGGCAATTAGTGCTGTCCTCAGGATGGGACAGTACAGAAGGTGCCCCATGTGCCCTGGGAGTGGTGGGAAGAGCCAGGTAGGGAAACAGCTGTGGGGTGCTGGGGAGCACAGGGAGCTGTGTCCTCTGCCAGCAGGGAGGGCCTGTCACCTGCACTTGGACTCTTAGAAGAAGAGACAGCAGTGGGCAGGGGTCTCGAGAAGCACAAGCAAGGAGGAATCAGCAAAAGGAGAAGAGGAAAGAAAGGAAAATGAAGAGGCAAGAGCTCAGAAAAAGAAAGCACAGAGGAAGAAAGGAAAAGAAAAAATAGCCAGGAACAGCAAGCAAGTCTCCTGAGACAAGCTTACCAGGCCCCGAAAGGAGAATTTAACTTGTGCTTCTGGAAGAGGGACAAGGGCACGCATGCAGCAGCAGAGGGCCCAGTCCCAGCAGGTCACAGGCCAGTCCTAAGACACTGCTCTGCAAACTGCAGCCATGACAAAGGCTCCTAAACTGTGGCCAAAGGAAAACCTGCAATGCAGGCCTGGGATGTCACTTCCAAGGTTTAGAACAATACAGGTGGCCGGTCGAGGACTCCTGCGACCTCAGCCCTCCACGTATTTGTTTAGGTTTGGTTTGGTTTTTGCTTTTTTTGAGACACAGTGTCACTAGGTAGTTCAGGCTGGCCTTGAACTCACTTTGTAGCCCAGGCTGGCCTCAAACTTGCACTTGCAGCAGTCCTCATGCCTCAGCCTCCTGAGGCCTGGGATTATAGGTGTGCACCACCATGCCTGGCCTGAACTTGGGTTTTAGATTCATAGCTTTGAGGAAGCTCCTCATAGATCTTTGAAGGATTTTTCAGAAGAACGTTTGCCAAGAAACATCCTTTTTGCCTCAGAGCACAGGGGACAACACCTGCATTTTCCAGGAGTGACCCCTTAAAGCACCCACATAGGAGAAAGCAGGACTTTGCCCCCAAAAAACTATAGGATACCTTCCACTGGAAGTAATTCTGGGCTGTCTTTGTAAGGGGTTTGAATTTTTCTAACTCAGAGCCCCTGACTAAAAATGTATGCATAATTATTGTAGACTGAGTACTATTGCAACTAGGGAGATAGAAAAGGAAATCTACATGACAAAATGACCAACTCATTAAATACGCTCTAACTCTGCCACCCACAAAATAAAATTCAACAAAAGTCATGTAAACAAAGTGATCTTGTTCTCTGTGATCAAAAGGGAGAGAGGCACGAGGTCCACCACAGGGAGGCACTGATGGTAACAACAAAATGGAGTTTTGAGTGGAAAATGCAGGATATACAGCCGCCATGAATACAGGGACCAGGGTGGACCCAGGGACTCCAGAGACCCACCTAGGCAGCTAAGCAGGACAAAACTTAAAAGTGAAGAATGTGTCCAGAGCCAAGAAATGCTGGAGCATGATGGGGGCTGCAGGGAAGTTGGGATCTTAGTCTCCATCCAGAGCCATCTCCCTCGGGCACCTTTCCCTTCCCTTCAATGTTCTAGGCCTGGGCCTCTGTGATTGCTCTTTTTCCTGCAGCGACTGTCTACTGAGGGATGGCTGCATCCAGCTGCCATGGTCAGGGGAAGAGTTGGGAGGAAGTGTTGGCATGGCTTGGTGAGGACCCGCTGATGCTGACTATCACCTCAGGAGTTTACCTGCAGGAGCCCAGGAGCCCCACCCTCAGGGTTCAGCCTGACACCATGGCAGAGCAGAGAGGACAGTGCCTAGAAGAAGTCAGACAGGATGGGGAGTTTGCAGGACCAGGGTGAAATGGCAACAGCCAAGGCAAGGGCAAGACCATACTAGTCACCATTCCTAAGTTTGTAGAATGTCTTCAATCCCACCTCAGGGTTGGTCCTCACAACCAACAACAGAGAGTGTTAGTACCAGTTCAGGAGGAGAAAGGCAAGAGTTCTGATTGGTGAAATGACATGACCAAGGTTTCAAGGTCTGAATTTCCCCCCCTACCCAATGTCATCTTCAAGAGCTGCAAATCTAGAGACACCTCTGTGCTGACAAATCACCTTGTTAAAATGCACATTGAGGTGGGACCTAGGTTCTGCATTTCCAACCAGTCACCAGATGATGCCAGTGCTGCCGAATGCCTCTCGCACATGCCTCATTCTCCCAGTGGAGGGCTCCGCCTGGTCATAAGAACCACCTGGAGCAACTGGGGGTTTTGATTCAATAAGGACTCAGGAATGCAACCATTGTACCAGAGGCTCAGCTGCCTCTCATGGCCAAGTAGACTGGGGAAATGTTGCCCTAGAAGTGTGGGGCTGTTTCGGCCACAGTTGGGCAGGCTTAGCAAGGGCCCAGAAATGAGCCTATTTTCCCTGGCCTCCTCGTTTGCCAGAGGCCCTTCCCTCCTACAGGGGACGGCCTGCCTTGGCTCTGATCTTGCTTTGGTGTTCAGTCTCTACTAGGCTTCCGCCCCTCTCTCTACCTGTACCCTCTCATCTGTCACATGGGAACCAGGTGACATGGCTGAAGGTGAGCGACAAGGCAGATGTGACAGAAGGGGGACCCAGAGAAGGCGGTTGCTGGAACCACCTGTGTCAAGGCAATGTCCATCCTACAAGCAGGAGAGAGCTGGGGGGGAAGGAGAGGCAATGGGAGGGGAGGAGAAATGCAAAACAGCAGAGAGATACAGCAGGGAAGGACCAGGCACCAAACGTGCCCTCGCACTCCTTTGCATTAAAAAAATGTAACCAAACAGTGGGATGGAGGGGAGGAGGGCAAAAGCAGCCTAGACCCAGGGTTCAGCCGAGCCCCATGGCTACCATGTGGTTGGGCAGGAAGGTCTACAGTGGGATGCGGACCCTCCAGTTTCCCCAGTCCTCTACTGCAGTCCTGACCACCACCATTCCCCTTCGGAGCCACCACCATGGGAGTGTCCATCCTGATTTTCAACTTCATTAGTGGTAGAGATTGCACAGCATGCTCCTAGGTGTACCCGGGTGGGTGGGAGAGGCGTGGCTTTGGGTACCGGATATTCCATGGCTTCTTCCTGTCCAGCACATTTCCCTGCTCTGCTCCCAGTTACCAAAAACTGAGGGGTTTTGTTCTACCACATCCTTTTGCCATCATGTTCCTGCTTTGGAGTCTCAATCATGGACTGAATTCCCTGAACCGTGAGCCAAACAAGCCTCTTCTTCTTTAAATTATGGATACTGGGTGTCAGGGTCAGCAGAGAGAAAGTTGATCAGTACATACCACTATACTTGGGGCTCTCTATGAGCAGTTACTGCACACTTACTATGTACCACATTCTGGAAACTTACTTTTTTCATTAATGCTCCATCCACCTACTAAGATAGGTGTTACTGTGCCCATTGTGGAAGAGGAAACCACACTTTGAACCATCAAGACTGTAGAACTTTTACATAGAAAGACTGAAGTCAAGGCCAGGGCTCCTGCTCTAACATTCTGCTAACTTCTGAGGATCAGCCTCCCTGAAAAGGGTGTTAACACACATGTTGCAAGCCCCTAAAACCAAGAAAATACTTACTCTTTTCCCAAAATCAAATTAAATGTGTACTGGCATCGCGCCTGGGTCTTGTGTCACACAGGTAGAACTTTCTCACAGGGAGAGTTTGACCTACAAGAAATACTGGTTATAATTCTTGATTTCTTTTATAAGAATGGTTTTGCCCTAATATACATGTAGATACAGTGACTTCTTTTCCTTGTTTTTATTTCGAGAAATCCATTATTCTACTTGGTATTCTAGGGCACCTTCATTAACAAGAAATTATCACACAAAGCCGCAAGTCCACATGAAGAAAATGGGTATATCGATTTGATAATTTATATTTCTTTTATTTTCACAAAAAGAGAGAACATGAAGAGAGACATGAAGATGAGTCAGTGGTTCACAGATTCAGAAAAGAAGCAGAGAGACATAAGGTGTCCACTGCTATAGTTTGGATCTTTAGTGTCCCCTCAAAGTCCATGTGGTCAAGGCTTGGTCTTGGAACAGCTACTGGGAGGTGGAACCTGCAGGCAGCAGTATCTGTGGGAAACCTTTAGTTTGCTGGGACCCAGGCCCTTGATGGGTATTGGGTGACTGTTGTCATGAGATGAGCAGCTTTGATCTGTCACACACGGCCGCCACGATGAGCTGCCTCATCACAGGCCCAAAAGCAATGGAGCCAACTGTTCATGGCCTGAAACCTCCAAAATTCTGGACCAAAATAATCCTTTTTTTCTTTATAGTTTGACTATGTTGGCTATTTGTTATAGTACTGGAAAACTGACTAACAGAACACCCTTTTGCCCTTGCCTCTGTGGCACTTCCTCCTCTCTGTTTCTCTTACATCTGACCCCAGAGAATCTCTTGACTGCTTCAAGCTTCCCTACTCTGCTCAGGCAACCCTCCCTTCCTTTTAGCAGATCTCTGGGGCTCCGGGGTCTATCTTTCTCATCTCAGTCACCTGTTTTTCTCTAGGACTATTTTGTGGCAGGCTAGTAATGCCTGGCTTCTCTGACAATGGCTCTAAGCTAGTGCTTATTCATCTACCGATAATACATGGCAGGCTTTGGGGTAAGTGCTGTGGACAGAATGAAAGTGCATTCACCACAGCTAGGCTCCTAATCTAACAGGAGAGATAAAGCACAGGCCCAAATCCCTGTGGCTTGGGCTCCATGGTGGCCAGAGTATCTTGAGGGAGCCATGTTAGTCTGGGACTTCCTGCTGTGTACTGGAACTTTGTCTCCCCCAGTCTTACTCCTTTCTCTGCTTCCCCAGCAGGCTTCCTGCTCCCTCTGCTCTGGGAAGGTCAGGATGACTCAGGCATCTCTGAGTGGCACTTCTCAGCTCGGGTTACCATCCCCACCCTGTCTCTAAGCCTTCTGCAGTGATTCAGGAGGCCAGATGTTCTGGGGCTGTGTGCTTCCAGATTCCCATCTGAGGTGTTTTTAGTGTTATAATACCTTAAGTAAACATCAAAACAACACAAGCAAAGTTCTCACCGAGAGACACGGTAGGAGGCCTGACCCACAAAGAGCTGAGCAGCTGCAAAGAAGTGAGACCTCCTGGGAGGGAACAGCTTTACCAGAGAGGCCAGGTGTGTGTCAGCTTTCTATTCACCTGTGATGGAGCCTCGGGGAAAGGAGCTCCACAGGCTTATCCGCAAGTCCAGTCTTCCTTGTTCATCACCCAGAGCTTAGGTCCTGCACAGCCACTTGCTTAAAGGGGATGCATTCCCTACCTTTCCTCTCATGGCTCTGGTCTCGCCACCTTCCTGGAAGAACCAAAGCCCAGCTTGTGATGGACCCTGTCATCCTGCTGTTTTGCAACTTTGGAGTTTCCTGGACAAAACCCTTTCTTTCCACTGAAGGTCAAGTTTGCAGCATCCTTCTCTGGACATGGCAGTAAAAAGCAACAGCCCAACCACAGCACGGGGGTGGACACTGCCCCCCACAGCTTACAGAAGTTCTCCTCCCAGGCTACCTCAGGAGTCCCCCTGAATCTCCAGGTGGACTCTGCTGTGACCATCACCCTTGGCTTTATACATCCACAGATTCGCTGGGCTGCAATGCTGGGTGATTGTCAGCCCCATCTGTGCTTTTCTCATCCAGAATCCAGTGGTGGACACACTGGGAAATAACAGTGTGTTAGAGGCATGTGTTAGGAGAGAACACCTACAATCTCCAATAGTCGAGGGTCCTCAGCCCAGGTGGCTTTTCCATCAATAGCCAAAAGATCGCTGCTGGCAGGCTTCAATCACCTCACTCACTTGGCCCTGTGCATCCTTCCATTTGCCCCAAGCTGCCCATGAGAAAGGGCGAAACCTCTTTCACCAGCGGCTAAATGAATAACCACAATGTGGTGTATACATCGCTATGGCTTGAATATGGACAGTGTCATTCAAAGGTCCATGTTAAATGTTTGGTGCCCCAAATGACATTCCTGGGAGGTATTGTGGCCTTTAAGAGATGGGGCCTTGAGGGAGGTCTTCGGGTCATTGGGGGTGTGCTCTCAGAAGGAATTTCGAGTCCCATCTCTCCTTCTTTGCTTCCAGGCTTAAGAGATGTAGACTTGCTCTGACATGCAATCCTACAGTGGGGCTGTTTGGACTTGAAACTCCAGAACTGACAGCCGGAATAAACCTCTCTTACTTCAGAAGTAGCTTGTGCTGTGTAAATTGTCACTGTAAGGTGATGCTGACAAAAACATCCACATAATGGCATATTTGTTGGCCACAGAATGGGATGATGATACATGGTACAAAGATGAATCTTGAAATTATGCTAAGTAAAGAAGCCAGATGCAAAACATCACAGATGCATGATTTCATTCAGGTGAAATGACCACTGGTGACACAAAGTAGATTAGTCATTGGCAGGGCTGGGAGGAGAGGGAGGAGGCTGTGGGAGTGTTAATGGCCATGGGATTTCCTTTTTAGGATGATAACAAAGATCTAGAAGTAGGTAGTGGTGACACTGTGAATACACTAAAGACCACAAAATTGTAAGCTTTAAAATGGTGAAAATGATAAATTCTGTTGTGCATATGTTACCATAATTTAAAAAATAAAAAAAAGAACTTTCCAGGCCTTGAGGGTGTCCTCCTCTACCACCACCCCCACTTAGGTCTTTTTGAGACAGGATCTCGCTATTGACAGGGCTCACTTCGAACTCCCTTTGTAGCCCAGGCTGGTCTTGAAGTCATAGCAATCCTCCTGCCTCAGCCTCTTGAGTGCTGGGGTTCCAGGCAGGCAGCACCATGCCTGGCCATCCTTCTCCACCTTCAATCTTCCAATCTTTGCTTGCTTAGGAAAGAGAGTTCTAGAGCTCACTTGAGTACAAAAGAAAATTTTCTCTTTGTGTTGATACTGTCTTCCGTTGGCCAAAGCTCACTACAGAAAACCACAGGGACCTCAGCTGAGGTAGGGGCACCCTCAGACCTAAAGTCCCTGGTAACGGATGAAGAGAGGAAAGACCAAACTGGTCCCAGGCCTTCGTCTCAGTCAACCTCCTGCAGACACTCTATCTTTCCAGCGTTAAGTTGGCCCCAGTAGAAGAGGCTCATCCCAGGTCTGGAGGTACCCTAGCTCCTACTCACAGATGGACAGGCAGTCGGAGCCCATGCCCATGGAATCTGAGGTCCATCTGGAGGTTCAGCTGTCACATAACACAGGGCCTGGAAGCTCAGCATGGCTCCAACCCCTCACGGGTGACCAGGAGCAGCGCTGCAGCTGGAGATGGAAGTCACAGACCACAGGCAGCCCAGGCAACTTCCCCTGGATCGTCTCCCTCCTTGGAGACAACCTGGACCTTCACCTGAGGTGTCGCTCAGACCCCCTGAGTTTGTGATGGTTTAAATTTCACTGGGATGGGGGTGGGGATGGGGGCTCAGCTAGCTCAGCTTACCTGACAGTGTCCAACAGAATCTAGCTACCCTGTGCTTGGATGTGTTGGGGGAAAGAAAACGTGTCTGAAGGTAGGGGCCGGGGCAAGTCCCCCTAACTAGGAGGATGGCAGGAAGACACCCATAAACATAAAATTTTCTGTATAGAAACCAAGACATCAGGCCCTCAGGCCCTCCAAAAGGCTATCAGCTTTTCCTGAATGGCTCCGTGACCTGGTCCCACAGCCAACTTGACCTGCTCCTCCTGTGGGCTTTGCTTTTCAGATGTTACCCACTTACATGACGGGTCATCCAAGGCTCCCAGCATGAGCCTCTATCTCAAGCGATGCGGCCTCGGTCTAATAGAACACAATCTCTTTCCTCAAGCCATTGAGAAGTCAGAATTTTGGAGATTTCAAAAAGGTACACTGGGCTGGGGGTGTAGCTCAATGGTAGAGTCTTTGCCTACTTAGCACATGCAAAGCCCTGCGGTTAAAGTCCTGCAACAGGAAAGACCAGACTCATCCTAGGCCCTCATCCCAATGGCTTTCCTCCCAGCACACTCTGCCTTCCCTAGCATCAAGCTTCCGAGTTGGTACATATATTACACATTTTCTGTTACCACCCTGGTGGGTCTGGAGCACACCTGTAGTCAAATGCATTAATATTTCTGTTTTGAAATGTAATATCCATGCCAAATGGATAGACGGGCTTTTAAAATAGCCTCATACAGTTTAGGTCAGCAAAGACATCAAACAAACAATTTTATGAGACAACATTTTATGAGACAAAACTGGTTGCACCGTCCCACGGGAGCCAATGGCTTCATCATCAGGACCCCAAGAAAACCGAGGTCCCTTTCAGCACCCGGAATCCTTTGCACCTAGATTATCTTTCCCTCCTCTTCAATCCAGAAAACTCGTACTTGAGCAACAGGATAGACTTCTGTGCTGAAAGTGTGGCCCGGTGGTAAAGCGTTTGCTCAGCCTGGGTGAGGGCCTGGCTTTGATCTCCAAGCACCAGAAAAGAAAAAGAGGCAGACACAGAGAGGAGAGTGGTCCACCTCAGTCGCCCCGGCCGAGGTCCCTCCTTGTTCGTCCTTTAGGATTTGTCTGTTGCATTTCTCCGCTTCCAGGAAACAATCATCACAGGGACAGAGTCTGGGGTGGCATTCGCGGTCCCTGGGTCCCGCAGGCACTCAGCAAGCCGCGTGGCTGCCTGCCACACCACCATCACGGAAGAGCCCCTCGTCCCATCGAGCCCCCCGAGGCCTGAGCAGGAGAGGAAGTTAGTAGTGCTGGACTAAAGAAGCCTTAGCAACTGATGAGTGTCGCAAGTCCGGGTGGCAGTTACAGAATCAAACAGTAAAGCAAGAGCAGCGAGCCAGCGGGGGAGACCCAAATCGCACAGGCCCGGTGCACTGTCCCACAGACATAAAACTGCGAGCAGGCTCGGCCCATCACAGGCTTCAGGGTACAAAGTAGCTATGTGGGGTAAGAGATAACTGCGAAAGAGGACGGGGCTGCAGGGCGAGGCCCCCAACTCCACCGCCAGCTCCCAGGGCCAACGCCCGCGGCACGGAACGCGGAGGTGCTGCGCGCCACCGCCGCGAGGTGGCAGCAAAAACCCGCCAATGCCCAGAGCGCGCGGTTTCCCGCCTGCGACCTTTTTTTTTTTTTTTTTCCTGGTCGCTCGAGTGAGCACAACAAGAAAAGAAGGTCATCTGGCCGCGGACAAGGACTGGGTGACTTGGCGGGGTCTCGGGGTCTGCAAACGCCTAAGAGTAGCTTCCTCTGGCCTCCGGTTTATAAAAGCTCGGCTTGTATCGGGCCATGCCCTGACAGGCTCCCTGTTCACGCTCCGTCCTTTCTTCCGCCTGCAAGCTGGCTCAGCCCGCGGGCTCAAGTCCTGGTCTCTTGGGCCGGCGGGCGCGGGCGCGGAGCAGTGGCCTGCCTCCATCCCTCGGCCTTACTCCTTCCTTTCCCAGCCACCGTTCCCATTAGAACTTGAATTCTGCTCTGGAAGCTAAGCTTTGCCTTTCCTGCTCTCTGATGACTGTCACACTCGCGCACACCCCTACACGTACAGTAGATACACGCGGGTACGGAATCACGTGAAGGTCACGCATGCAGACACTCATGGGCACAACCCTCCCTGGGCACTCGGGGTCAGAGGAGCAGACACCAGCGGCCGAGGTGCGCAGTGGGAACATCTCAGGACCAGGGGACCACAAAGTAATTTGATTTTCACTCCATCTCTGTGTTTAGAGACCCTGGTTTACAGTAAAGAACCGCTCAAGCTGTTCGACGGCTCCTCCAACAGAAGCGCAGAGGCCGCCTGGAGAAAGCCTTTGAGAAGGTCCTTACGACCCAAACAGAAGAGTCCTGCGCTGCGCTGCGCTGTCGCCACCCCTAGAGCCTTTGGAGAAGGGGCCTCGGGAAACAACGGTTTCCAAGAGTCTGAGGGCGCAAAGGTTGCGCAAAGCTCTCAAGGCTCAGACCAGAGAGGGCCCGAAGAGGTGCCTGTTCTAAGTTTCCTGCTCCATGTGTGACGCCGGAGATTCAGGGCACGCCACGCTCCCGGTCACCTATTGCATTGGTCTCCTCTGGCCTCCCCAGCTATTCCTGAGGACGTGCCTCTGGGGGCTTGAGATTCAAGCTCTCACCGACCTTCCGTCACCCTAGCATGGGCTCAGAGAGGACATCACTGTGCAGCGGAACTAAGGCAGGGTGAGTGGGCATGAGGGTAGGCCTGGCCGTGCTGGACGTCCACTCTGGGTAGGAGATGCCTTGGGAACAAGGCACAAGAGTTTAGTTGACTTAGGGGTCCTTTGACAGATTCCTCCAGGGCGCAGCGAGGGTGTGAAGCTGAATCTCTTCTGCATACTAACGTAAGATCTGGAACCAGAGAGCCGTCTAGGGCCAAGTCACAGGGGCATGAAAAGGCACAAACAGATCATCAGATCGCCAACTGGTCCTGGAAGTATATAGGCACATACAAAGTGTGTTTTCAACTAATGATCACAGCTGTCCTTGTTGGACAGTGAGCCCCTCCCTGGCAGGCTGGAATTGGACTTTCACTTCTTAGAGGACCTCTGACATTCTCGCATGGTCGCAAGCACCTAAGGTTCTCAAAAGGCCCAGTAGGTAGATGTGTCACTTAGGCGAGGTAAATGTGTCTTGCATTTCATAACAATCTGCACAACAGACAGACTCGCTGCACACTCAGCAAACTGCACACCTATCTACACACTTTCACACGGCTGCGTCCCAGCTCTCTGGAAGCGCTGGCTGCTCAGAACAAGGCTCACTCTGCCTGGGAGGGGAAGCTGGAGGAGGAAATGCCTCGTAGGAGCGCCTGTACTTACTATCTCTGGGTCAGGAGTGTTTCCCCTTCTATCTCCAGGTGACATATACGGAGGCATGTCCTGGCAGGGCGGACACCGGTAAGACCCACGTGGTTAGTGGAAGGCGGTGCGCCCAGGCTCCATCCTACCCGCCCTCCGCTCTCATATTTGCCCTGTCTGGCGGACTCCACAAAGGATGGAAGGCTCGCAGAGCAGTAGTTATCCGGTTACCCGGAACGCACTGGGGAGGAACCCTAGGGGGAGGTGCAGCAGGATGAAGACAGAGGCTGTGACAGTGCCCTTCCAGCCGCTTCAGCTCGGATACAGGGTTAGGGAGAGGGAGCGCTGGCCGCGGCCAGGATCCCATAGGCCCGCAGGTGGACGCGTGTCTGTTGGGCCTCGGTCTTTCCGTCCGGCGGAGCCCTGCTGGGCTGCACCAGCGCGCAGCGGAAGGACGCGGCGTGGACAGGCAGGAGAGGTGGCGCGCGCCCGGGGCCAGGAGCCACGCCGGTCATTAGCAGCGGGCTCGGTCATTAGGGGGCCTGGCTAAGAAATTCTGTTGAATAATGGTCCCAAGTTAATTATGATGGTAAATAGTCATCTCAAAACCCAACAAACTAAAGCCATTGCCTGCCTGGAATGGCTCCAGCCCGTCCCCAGCGAGGCCCAGCCCCTGGGGGACCGGGAGAGGCGACCGGAGCTTTAAACCCGGGCTGTGACCACAGCGCCTCCTAGCGGTCGAACAGAAGAAATACAAAGTCCGAGCCGCAAAAGTGGGGACAAAGAGGAGAGTGAGATGTGGGGTGTTCGACCGCAGAGCCCCCAACACGCTCACAGAGCCCCACTCTGAGCACCGCCTTCCACACTGCAGAGCCGCTCT
Organism: Dolichotis patagonum; assembly: GCA_004027295.1. Taxonomy (NCBI): domain Eukaryota; kingdom Metazoa; phylum Chordata; class Mammalia; order Rodentia; family Caviidae; genus Dolichotis; species Dolichotis patagonum. The sequence continues at coordinate 15,677 of PVJX010001388.1, read as the reverse complement.
CCTTTCAGACCTCACCCCAGACCTTCCGTGTAAACTCCTGGACCGCACACACGCTCTTCGAACTTCACCTCTGGGGAGCTGGGAAGTCCCCGTGAAGCTCACCCTTCCTTCCAAGTCTCACCATTTCCTCATTCCCTTTAGGGATGTGCAGGCAAGAGTGAGGAGTCCAGGCAACCCCGGAACACACGTCTGGGTCTCCTCAGTCGGTGCCTACCTGATCTCAGGCATCTCCAGCCTCCCAAGCAGAGGGTCTTTGCCCTGATTGTGGCCCAGGCCGATCTGTCTGGCGGTGGTGCCCTGTAGACGACAGCCCGGGGAGGAGACGCAGATGCCGATGCGTGCGAGAGTTGTCTGGGCTGTCTTTGCTTGCCAATACCGTTGTAAAGGCGACACATTCTGAGTTAGTCTCCTTTGGGTTTAGGCCTTTTCTTTTTTCAAAATTATTTTCAGAGAGAGAGAGAGAGAGTGTGTGTCGCGGGCTTATTTGCAGAATGAGGTTTCACTGCTAGGAATAGAAGTGTGCTTCACTCCTGTGCTGTCCCGGAGCTCATCCTGGTGCAGAAAAGGCCCACTGTAGGAGGTGAAAGTGTGAGGGCCTCTCTCACAGTGGATGGCAGAATGGAGCCAGGAGCAGGCTGGGGATTGCTGGGAATTTCTAGTGTGAAGGCAGAGGCTGCTCCCAAGTGCAGGGCAAGGCCCCAGAAAGCGGGTGGGTCCCACCACAGGTCAAGTTCTTCTGGGCACCCAGCTCTAGGTACTTCAGGGCCCAGGCTGTCTGGCACATGCGCAATACTGGGTTATGGCCCAAGCTAAGCGGGCCAGCATCAGAGCAGAGCGCCCCTGCTTTCACGAAGACCAAATCGACCCCTGCTACACTGGCTCCCTTTCCCAGCCAAGCTGGGCCATGCCTATGCCTAGGTCTGGGAATCAGTTGCTTCTCTATTTTCAATGATTCTTCCTGCTCCTGCCCCACCCTCACGCTCCTCCTCCTTTTCCATTTTCCTCTTCCTCCTCCTTCTCCTCTGCCATCTCCATACTTTTTGTTTCAGTTTGTGTTTTCTGTCTTTTGTTTTTCTCCCTGTACAATAATGTCTCTTCCCCCTTTATTCTCCCTTCTCTTGCTGCTCCGTAAAGCAGCAAAACCCAGCTATTGAGGGTGGGTTATAAAGCGAAGACCTTTGTTTATCTGCCCGCTCCCAGGAGTAAGCATGTTTCTCTGAAGGTGTTTATCTAGCTTTCTCCTAGTCTTGAGTCCTGGCCTGGGGTGTGTGTGTGTGTGTGTGTGTGTGCGCACTTTAGGTGTGGGTGAGGCTGGGCAAATAGTGGCCTCTGTGTGCAGTTAGACTGTGGTCTGGGTTGAGTGCCTGGGTTCCTCCGTGCCTCTGAGTGTGTACCTTGGCATCTGGGTAGTGCCTGTGCCTTCCATCGGAGGTTGTTCTTCCGCTCCTTTTCTTGTGTGTGAACTTATGGTGAGAAGCTGCAGCCCTCTGTGTACATCAGGCTGTGTACTACAGGTCCACGGGGGCTAATGCTATGTATTTCTATTGTGGTGCAAATCTGGATAGGTCTGTAGTATGACTACGAGCTTAGAAGGCTTGCGTGCATCTCTGCGGGTTCTGAGTGCACACGTAAAGCCTGGTGGACCTACAGGGGAGAAAGAGGATGAAGGATGCTTGTACATGTCTGAGGACTATGACAGAATCTGCAACAGGCAATGCAGGAAGACAGGCCTTGTGTGGTAGGCAAATGGAGGACTGTGGGTGTTGGGAAACTGCCCTAGGGGCAGGTGAGGGTGATGGAAAGTCAGTACTGTATTTATGCTGAAATGGCTGGCAGTGAGGTGTGCACAGAACATGTGAGTGTGTGGGGGTATACTGAATGTGTATATGTGTTTGTGTGTGTGTGGTGCAGCCTCTGTGGGCCTCGCTGTGTCCACCCCCTCCCTCAGAGCCCCGCCTGGCACAGCAGAGCTCAATCAACCACTGCATGAATACACTCGAATGGAAAGTTGTGCTCAGCTGACCAGAGAAATCGGAGCTGGGCTAGCCCCGCTCCCCCCTTCCCTGGCTTTCCCTCGCCTTCCCCACCCTCCCCGGGGCCAGACGGCCACCCCTGCCCATGCACTGGGGCAGGCAAGGCTCAGCTCAGCTGGGGCCGGAAAAGGGTCTGGCAGCGAGAGGCTGAGGGGGCGGCCCAGCATCCTGGCAGCTGGGAGTCTCAGCCCCAGTGGTTAGAGACAGAGGAGACAGGTGGGGTGCATGAAAGCCCTGAGGCAGCAGCCAGTGCACCAGGTGACAGCCACACCAAGTCCTAGGCAGGTCGAGAAGGTCACAGAGGCAGAAGATTGGGAGAAGAAGAAACAGGATGTCTTCTGCTCAGGGAGGCTGAACACATCCAACATCCAACCGGCGGGAGACCAGGCTGAGAGCTCCTGCAATCTGGCTGGTGCACTGGTAATGTGCTCTTGTCCCATTTTCATTTCCAAAGAGGTGGGGCGGCTGGTCTGCCTCACAGCCCACACTGAGGTTCACAGTCCATCCTGCTCTGTGCTCCTCGACAGTGCCTCCCTAGAGCCATCCCCACGCCCAGAGTCCAGCCACTCCCAACCCCAGTCCCAGCCTGCCCCGCTCCAGTGTGCTTCCAGACCCACTACTGATCACCATCGGAGCCCTGTGCTTCGGCAGCTTCCGGGTCATTTCATTGTAATCAGTTGTGTGTCTTGCTGGGGATAATCAACTGCACTGGCACTGGGCAGTCGATTCTATAGGACTGGAGGAGGGCAAAAAGAGGAACCAAGCCAGGCTTCAGGCTGGGGCGGTGGGTGGGAAGGTATTGGAAAAGAAGTGACCTGGCTGAAGGGGTAGATTGGCCCATCTTTCCTCCAGCTGGTGGTTTCTAAGGGTCCAGCCTTTGATACACGTTTCTCAGTTTCACATCCCATTCTGCTTTCCTATGCACATCCCGGATTGTCACTGTTATTCTTTGAGGGAGGTAGGGAAGGGCAAATTGGCTGTTATTACTGAAAGCTCTTACACCGTAGACTAGACAGCCCAGGTTCACAGGGGTCCAGGCATATAGGAAGGCTCTGAGCCAGAGCAGAGGGGCTGGGGCTGGGATTGCAGGCAGTGCACTGAGCACAAGGCTGTGGGTTCCAACCCTCTGACAACAGGAGGGGATCCAGTCCACTGGCTGCTGTGTGCCGAGACAGTGGGGATTGATGGTGAACACTTGGGCCCACTTATCTGGCCTGACCCAGGCTTAGAGGCTCATGCCAGAGCACACACTGGTACACATACTCCCTGCTCCAGGTGCAATTTGTAGCCTCCCCAGGAGGAGTGCTATATGCAGCAGCTGAGATGGCTTTTCCACACACAGGACCTCACCCTGAACTTGCCCTGGAGCTCTGCCCTCAAGGACCCCAGAACCTTGACAGCACTGACCATGTCTTTGGGGAACCCAGAAAGAGAATGAGCAGGAAGGTAGCTAGTAAAATGAAAACATGGCTAGAAAAGGGGCTTCTGTTCCTCACTCCTATGTTTAGAGTGGCAGAAGCCAAATCTACTCTAACATATCAAGGGCAAGAGTTCAGCTGCCTTCTGTCTCCTGGAATGAATACCAGTTGTGACCACTATCCCTTCATAAAGGACTGGAAGGCCTGTTAGGGAGATAAAAACATGTCTGTGGACTGACTACAAGAGACATGTTTACATGAGAACTGAGAGTCACAGGACACATGTCCACTGGACAGAAAGTCCCTGTACACACCTGCACATCATCTAGGTGTCCTGGAAGTACCCTAATATTCCTTGGATAATTAGGAATATATGAACTTTTCAAGCCACATGCAAGTACTGTGCCTAAGTATACGGTAGGCATGAAAACATACACTGGGCACATGCTAATGTTCTGAACATGCATTTATAGGAACCACCACACACACATCCTCTGGTATGCAGACTTTGAGCAGTGGAAACTCAGTACTAGGATTTGTGTACACATACACCACGCCCACAAGAATACACGTTCCTCCTGCAGGGACCAGCAGGTAAGGTCAGAAGGTGAAGAGCAGAGTGGTGGTATTTGTGCAGGCTCAGGTAGAAATACAGGTATTGGGACAGTGAAAACACAGATGATGAACCAGACAGATAGATGGCTGGCTGGCGATGTTCAACAGGGCTAAAGGCAGAGTTACTATGGACCCTGAGACTGTGTTTTCTTCAGGTGAAAAAGAATGGGCACTGGAAGTCCTGAGTCTGCTTTTTTCATCAGGGATGTTAAGAGAAGATGAATAATTTCCAAGTTTGTTTCCTGCCCTCAGACAAAAAGCATTGCTCCCAGGTGTCATGAGCACAGGCCCTTCCCGAGGTCACCCCTCCCCTTCTATCCCTTGGTTCTGGTTAGTTGGCTGATCAGGGTTCATCCAGACTCTCCACATGGAGGCTTTGGGTATCCAGGCCTCAGGTCTGGGTCAAGTATATGGCTGGCTATCTAAAAGTGGCAGCAGATAATACAGTCCCTCGACCCAGCACAGAGGCTCCCACCAGGTGGAATTCAGGCAGTGGCTCCCCCAGACTCCTACCACCTGAGTCAATATTGCCTGAAATGTGGCAGCAGAAGGAATGTGGTTCCAGGCACTAAACACACAGACTCTGACACTGCATCCCAGGTCATAGAACTCGGAACCTCCAGAGGTCTGCTGGATGCTCTAGTTCTAAGTAGGGACACCTGCACAGGAATCCTCCTTCCGCCTCCAAGCTGGCCAGCTCCTGTGCACCCAGGTTACCTCCAAGCCAGGCAGCCTTTCTCCCAGGCACTCCCCCTGGCACTGCCAGAGATGAGGACAAAAAGAAATCGGAAGTCAAAATTAGTTTGTACATGCATGCAAAATTCCAGGCACGTTTCTCCCTAATCCTTCTTGCTTTGGAAAGTGGACTTTCAAGTGAAGGCCAGTTTTCTGAAATTACTTTTGGCTCCTCCTAGGGTGCTGGATGTCCCGGCCCAAAGTATCACCGTCCGTGGGAACTGTGCGCCCAGCCCCACCACATGTACACTGAGCAGGAAGGCTTGGGACAACAGGAACACAGTAAGAGGCAGCAATAGTTTTCCAGTTTTCGTTTTAAAGGGTAAACCAATTCTGAAGTGGCTTAGGGGCTGGAGGAACTTTGATCCCAAAAGACAGGACAAATGTTTAGGGAGACAGAGACCCCTAACTAAGGTGAGTCACAGGGTCATACAGAGCCAGCACATGGGCAGTGATGAGGGGGCTCATTCTGCTTCTAGGCCCTAAACTCCACAAACAACTTCCACTCTTGCTCCTCTGCTCCCCACCCCACCCCCAAAAGGAAGAAGACAGAACCTGTCAGTTCTCCGGGAATGGATGCTTCGGTTTGGCAAATTTTGTGTGCTCCCCTTTAAACAGCAACGCCACAACAAATCCCAGCACATCCCCCAAGACCCACAAGGGCTGAGTGCCAGGCTACAGTGCCTGGTCGACTGGAGCTGGGTGGATGTGGGCCTGGCACCTTGTGCTGGACAGACTGGCTGTGGCAGCTCCCTTCCACGGGGCCCTCTCCGCCTCTGCTCAGGATGGGCCGGCCAGGGCTCTAGTCCCAGTAGATCTCATCCGGTTTTTGTTTTGTTCAGTTTGGTTTGTTTCACCCCATTCCTTGAAAAAGCTCAGGCCCTGCTTTGAAATCCTGCCCCAGCTCCAGCAGATCACTAAACCGGGAGGAAAGCGAAGGCCTGGCCACTGCTCCCCGGGGCTCCAGGGCAGGGGACAAAAACACCAGTCTCCGGGAGTGATAAGAAAATGGAGAATACTGTATTTGCTTTAGAAAGTTTTTACATATAGATAAACACGCAGTTAAGATAACAGTAAAAGCGCCCTACGGGGAGTGAGAGATACTCCAAAGCAGCTAAGAAATACTGGAAATAGCTTTTGCATAAGAATACTACGGTCTCACGCTCCGCTTTCACTAGCGACGGGGTCTCTCTTCCTAACCCAGGCCACCTCGCCAAGCTTTGACTGCCAAGCCGATGCCAGGACCACCGAGTGGGAGGGGAAACCCCGAAAAAGAAAGACACAGGTGAACGGGAAGGGAGGAAGAAGGAGGGAGAAAGGAGAAAGAAAGCGAAAGGGAGAGGAGAAAAAGCAATATCATATACAGGCAATTTCTACACATATATTACAAACTGGGAAAATGACCGATCATTAAGATATACATAATTCATATAAAATTTTGAAATAAAAATAAAAATCTGTTACAGTCATAACTATTCTTTTTCCACATTTATAACCAGTACCCACACAGGCAGTGACAGAGTGGAGAGGAAAAGGTGCTTACGAAGAAAATGATTGTCTGCTGAACAAAAAACAGAAAATTGCATCTTGTTTGACCAATACTTGGACTTAAAAAACAGAGAAGAGAAAGAAAGAGCGAGAGAAGAAAAAAGAGAGCAACAAAAGGTGAGAAATGTTTGCTATTTCTCTCTCGAAGAGTTCTTTTTTCTTTCTTTCTTTTTTTAAACAAATTCAGAACGGAGATGGCAGATTTTTTTTTCCTTTTTGTCTCATTTGCTTTCGTCGTCTTGTGGTGGCGGTTTTTGTACAGTCGACTCTTTTAAATCATTTAAACTAGAGAGAATATTTTCCCAGATACAAATAAATCGTCATGCAGGTGGGGTGCCGGGTCCATGGGAACCAAAAGGAGAAGCCGTGCTTGTCCTAGAAAGTATACAATTGTCACCTCTCTTATATTTTCTGCCCGAATATCAGCGCTTGTGACTGTTGGCGTCGCGGTCCTTTGGGGTGGCCGTGGTAGTAGATGGTGTTTGGGGGCTGTTGATGGGTTGCAGTTAAATTGTTATTTTTCTTGGTTTTTAATTAGTTTTGGCTGGAGTGACTGTGTGTGTGGAGTGTGTGTGTGTGTGTGTGTGTGTGTGGTTGTGTATCCTGATTTCGGTTTGCTCTGGGGCTGGAGGAGGAAGAGAAGGAGGGGAAAGAGGAGGGGAAGGAGGCGGGGGTGGAGGGCCAGCAGGGGAAGGAGGACGGCCTTGGCTATCATACGTCACATTCCGAGTCGCTGGAGGTTACCGAGAGGATCGAGGTGCCGGTGTCCGCGCGCTCCGTCAGGCTGGACACGCTGGTGGTCGGGCTGGCCGCCGTGGACGGCGACTCGGCCGAGCCGTGCGTGGGGCAGCCGGGCTCGGCAAGCGAGCGCATGCCGCTGGGTCCGATGGCCTGGTGCTGGAGCCTGCGGGGAGAGACAGAGCCGCGCCCGCCCTGACACAGCGGCCCGCCACCAGCTGCCCCGCGCCCCCGGGCTCCCCGGGGCCGTACCCCCGGCCGTGTCCTCCGCGCCCCTCCCTCCCGGCACTAGCCGCCCCCCGAACGCCGCCAAACAGCTTCCCCAGCCCGAGGGCTCTGGGCTCCTTCCCCAGGGACGCGCTCAGGGCTCCCCTGATAGGGACCCGACTACAAGCCGGGAGAGGGAGCGGCCGAGGCCGGCCGCCTGGGGAGGCCAGGGAAGGCCAAGGACCCGAGCCCCAGTCGGGACAAACCGAGCGCTTCTTCCTCCCCACGCCCTGGAGCTCTTCGGACTGAGCCCGCTGGCCTCAGAGAGAGCCAGGGAGGTGCGGGTCCCTCAGTGCCTCCCCCGCACTAACGTATGTGCTCAGAGCCTCCCTGTTGTACTAAGTAGCGCTTTGGGGCTCTGCTCTCGGGATCCCTGCTCAAAGCCCCGAATCGGGGGAAGAGAAAATAGAGAAGCTGGAAGCAAAAAGTAGGGCACCAGGAGGGAGAGAGAGAAAGGGATGGAGGAGAAAGCGGGAGAGGGGCACGGAGTCCCGTCTGGCCGCCTCTACCCTGGGCCAGACTGCCTGAACCCAGTGCCGCCCAGCTCTCCCTGCAAGAAGACATTCGCCCGGCACTGGGTGCGCCCCTTATCAGGCGAAAAGTGGGCTCCACAGGCAGGAGCAAGAGGGCCAGTGGCTCTGGCTGGGCTAATAAACCCGAGCACACCCCGGGAACTCACCCGCAGCCCCCAGTCTCCAGCACCCGTCAGCGGCTGGTGGGCCTATTCCCCACAGCAGATAGGCCCTGCGCCTTTCCAGCTCAGCAGGGACGCAGGCTCCACGCTTGAGCCTTCAGCCAGCTTCCTCCATTCCTCCCCTGGCCCACTCCTATCTCCCTTCCCTCCGTTTCCCTTCAGTTGGCTTCTTACTGGTCAGCAACCCAGCTGCTGACCGCCAAGCCCTCTACCACTTCATGACTTTCTGACCAACTTGTCCACCGCAGGACTGTTCCTACTGGTCTCCCAATGTAATGGACCAAAGGGGATGCTGCTCAGCTGGGAGAGGAGGCCCAACCCAGGCACCCACACACAGAGAATTGAACACATGCACTGGAAACTAGGCCTTGGCACTCCCAGTGGGATTTTCCTCCTTGGGGCTCCTGCACTGAAGGAAAAACCCTCTGCAAAGCGACCACTGGCATTTTCCCTTTGTGGTAGGGACCCAGGCTCACTGTACTCTGCCTGACATTTGTGAATTCCTTTCTACTTTTCTTTTGCAATGCAGAGGAATAAGAACAAGATGGCAAGGGGTACTTTCCTTCCTTCCCTGTCTCGGGACTCAGAGGAGCATCTCCCTGGGGGCAGGACAAGGAGAGGCGCTTGCAGCTCCCGGGGGCCGGGCCAAGGGCTGTAGGCACTCGGAATTGCAAGCACACGCTCTGCTCTGGCAAAAGCCCCTCTTGGGCAAAACAGTCAATAAATCCACAGTCCACCCTCTTCTGCCGGCCACGGACAGGGAAACTTTCTCCAACTGGCCCAGATTCAAGGCTTCGCTGGCGCTCGCGGCCGCCCCCCCCCCACTCCTGCTGGCCCTCATTTCAGTCCCTCTCCCAGTCCCCGGCCTGGGAAGCCGCAGCCAGGCCTCGACCCCGCCACTGACCTGTTCTTGGCCGCTGCGGCGCGGTCGCGCTGCCGCCGGTTCTTAAACCAGTTGCCTACTTGTGTGGGAGTGAGGCCGGTGGCCTGCGCCAGTTCGCGTTTCTTGCTGGGGTTGGGGTAGGGGTCCTGCAGGTACCACTCCCGCAGCAGGCTCCGAGTCCGCTCCTTGAAGCAGTGCGTCTTCTGCTCGCCGTCCCAGATGGTGCGCGGCAGCGGGAACTTCTTGCGCACGCGGTACTTGTCCACCGGGCCGAGCGGGCGGCCGCGCAGCTTCTCGGCCTCCTGGTAGTGCGCCTCGAGCCACATGGCCTGCAGTTTGCCGTGCGATTCCTTGGTGAACTTGTGGTTCTCCAGGATGTGGTACAGGTCGCGGAAGTTGCCCGTGTGGAAAGCGACCACGGCGCGCGCGCGCAGGATCGACTCGTGCTTGTTGATGGCCTCGCACGCCCCGGGGGCCACGGGCAGCGACCAGAGGAAGCGGCCCAGCCGCTCGATGTCGCCCGTCTCCTCCAGCGTCTCGCAGACGCTGGCCACCTGCTCCGGCGAGAAGTTGAGGGTGGGCAGCTGGAACATGGACAACTCTTCCGGGGGGGCCCTGGAGCCGCCGCCGCCGCCGCCGCCTCCCGCGCGGTTCCCGCCGCCGCCCGCTCCGCCGCCGCCTCCCGCGCCGCTCCCGCCGCCGCCGCTCGCCAGAAGCAGGGAGCAGTGGTGAGAATCGGCGAAGTTTGGCAACAAGAAGTGGGAGGAATAGAGGTCTAGGGGGGAGCGGAATACCATGGACTGACCTGAGAGGAGAGGAGAAGATTCAGGGAGAGGAAAGGAGAGGGGAGGAAGAGGAGGAGAGGGGCGCTGAGGACCAGGAGGGAGAGGAGAGGGGGGAGGAGGACAGGGAGAGGAGGGGGGAGCAGGAGGAGGGGGAGGAGGAAGGACGTAAGGGACACCCACACCCCGCACACATCCACACACACACACACCCGCGCAGCCACATAGAGAGGGAGGAAGGAGAGCGGCCCGGCGCGCGCGCGCAGAGAGCGAGCCCGAGACGGGGAGAGGAGAGAGCAGCGCGAGAGCCAACCGCCGCCGAGTCAAGATTCAGCGATTCCACAGCAGTCGCCCTAATGACAACAGCCTCATCATATCTCCCCTAAATCCACAGTGAGTGCAGCATTGAAACATTTTGTTTCGCTTTTCTATTGGTCTGCGGCGTGTCGTTGTGGCGTTGCCACGGCAACCGCTGCCAATCACTGTCAGCCCTGCCAATCAATACAGAGAACGTAAGGAAGGTTTTACCACTTAGCCAGAAAGGGGGGGAGGGGAGAGAAGGGTAGGAGGAAGAAGGGGGAGAAGGAATTTTTTTTTAATCTTTGCAACTCTTAATCTCGGCGCTTCCCCCCTCTCCCTTCTCTCTCACTTCTTTCCTCTTTCCTCCTTTTTTCCTCTGGCTCTCGCTCTTTCTCTCTCCTTCTTCCTCTTCCTCAAAGAAGTTGACCCAGAAATTGGAAAAGTCAGGGTCACCCAGTAGTTGAATGAGATGACCAATTACAGGGGGGATTTTGTCGGAAGGCAAAATACTCCCCACCGCCTCAGGACAAGGTGTGGCCTGCTTGCAAAGAGAGGACCAGGGCCCACCGCGCTGGCAAGATTTGCACATGGTGTATACATAGGGCAGCCTCTTTCTGCCTACGTGAGCATTAATAGTGGCAAAGAAGAAAGGAGATGAGATCATAGAGTCCCCCAAACATCAACCCGGGCCCAGCAGGCCATGAGATCCCAGATTTTTGAGGTGATGGTAGGTGCCTTTGACACCTGGGAGTCTGGGTACAGAATCCAGGGCAAGGCAGGCTGTTCTGGCCTTGTGACTCTGTGTTCCCGGGGCTACATTCACCCTAACTCCCTCTTCCTCGGTTGGAATTCTCTTTACTCTGCTCCCGACCAAGGAGCCTTGATTTTTCCCCATCACTTTGTATTTTAAATTAAGACAAACAGCAGTAAACTACTTTTCATGTTGTAAAGCAACCTGACTCTTTGTGTCCTCCCCCTTCCCTCCAGTTACCTCTGGGAATTGTGGAGGAGCTGCCTGCCTAGGAACTTGGGAGGCAGACCGATGGACCTGGGGAGCCAGGAAGACGCTGGTTCCCCTTGCACACCAGAAGGACCTCCGGGCCTGCCAGCCAGCCACAAAAGGGCACTGAAACTTTGGAGGCTACCTGAGAAAGCAGATAAGGACTGAAAATTGCTTGTTCGCTCATATTGTAAATAATAATAAACTGCTTAATTTTTCTGTAGGGCAAGTACCTAGCAAGTCTCAAACAGACCCTAAAATGTTCACAGATCACAGAGGACACTCCCTCCCTCCAGCCACCGCTGCCCCCAGGCGAGGCCTGGGTGTTTATCCCTAGGTATGTTGCATTTAAGAAGATGTAGTGATCAGCATCTTGAGCCGGTCTCCCTTTGTGAAGCTTCTGTAACTATGGAAGTGTGATTTACGCAGATTTGTCGGGGTCAGAGACGTCTTTCCCCAGCACTGTGTATATTTAGACAGGACTCGGTTTGGTGTTAAAAAGTGTACACGTTGAATGGATTCACACACAGTAGCCAACAATGCCCACATTGTCGGCCCGTGTACAACGCGTATTGAAACGCAGCGCTCAGACTTCAACTAATCTGCCCTCAATAAAGCTGAAATAATTATCCTAAGCTGCCTTTGCAGAAGAAAAAATCATTGAGGAATTCGAAACTTTTTTTTCCAAAAAAAAAAAAAAGATCTTTTCTGCATTCCGATGCAGATCTGGAGGCGCGGCGCCCGTCCACACCACTTCGGAGAGCTCAATGAGGGAGGAGAGAAAAAGAGAGTGAGGGAGAATTTAAATAGGACTAACGTGAGCAGAGCCGGTCTATCCTGTACCTAAGCCTAGAGCTCAGGCCCAGTCCAGGCCTTGACTCCAGCCACGTTGGAGGCTCCGGGGAGACTAGGAAGCTCTGGGCAGGGTGAAGGCCCCAAACTGACTTGCTCTGCCCGGGAGGCAGTAGGCAGCAATGGATCCCAGCCCCTGACTGGGCAGAGAAATATTCCCCCAAAGGGAAGACTCATTAAGACCCACTTCGGGGATCTTTCTCTCCACGTACTGTATCTTCCTCCAGGCCAAGGGTTCTTTTCCCGCTCAGCTCCGAAGCTCCGGGCGGTCCTTCTCTGCAGGCCCAGAAAAAGCCCAAAGGTTGGGACACAAAAAGACACTTCATCTTTTCTTCCCGATCCCTTTCTCTTGCAGGGGAAGGATTACAGACTGCAAGGTGGGAGGGGGAAGGGGCAGGAGGAGGGAGCAGGAGAGGCAGGAATGAAAGGGGAGGGGCGTGGGTATTGTGCCGCGTGTGGGGGGAGAATTCCTACGGGTGGGTTTCCGAATATTGTGTTCAACTTTTTGAAAGCAGCTCGTGACCCCGAAACTGCATCCCCCCGGACCTGGGGACCCAGGCGCCGGGCGGGCGAATGAACGCAGCCAGTCCCTCCCTATCCCTCAACCCCCGCCTCCGGGTGGGGGCGACCTGGCCTCTCCCCGCCGCTCCGGTGCCAGCCCCGGAGGGAGGCTGGGCAGGTGCCGCGGGCTTTGCTGAAAGCACTGAAATTGAAAATCCTCGCTCGCAGGCATCACCGAGGAAATTCGCTCGCAGACTCCGCTCCGCGAGACCCCAGTGGCCCCGGCCTGTTCCAGGGCGCCTGTGGACCCTGCACCTCGCCCGTGCCGTGGCGGCCTCGGTCCAGAAGCGCAGGCCCGGGAGGAGCAGGGCGGCCAGCGCGCAGCTTTGTGCGCCGGGACGCAGGTCGGCGCGCGGGCGGGCAGCACCCCCAGCTGCCCGCGCCTCCCCGCAGAGCCCAGCTCGCGGCCGGCCGCCGCCAGCGCCTCTCGGCTCCAGCCGAAGCCCTACGCCCGGCGCCCCAAGTCAGTAAGTTGGAGTCCACAGAGCGGAGGGGAGGCGGGGCGGCGGGTCCTCAGCGCAGACCCGCCCGGAAGCGCAGGCTACTCGGGTTCTCGATGTAGGGGTGCTACGTGTGTCTGGGCGGGAAGGTGGGGCCTCAGGGTTTCTCCCAAATTGCTGGGCGCTGGGAATGGGGATAAGAACAGAAAGAACTCGGGTTCCCAGGACCCAGGCCACCTTCCTCTGTGGTTTGGGGACCAAGCCGTTGGGTAGCTCCAGGGCCAGCGAGTGAGCTTTGGGGACTCTGGAGCAGGAGCTGAGGGGTGCGTGCACCCCGCCTTAGTCAAAGCGGGCGAGGTGCGAGCGGGTAGTCGGCCTGCGGGGCCTCTACTCGGTCCCTTGCTCTCTGGCTGCTGAGACTCCGAGGTCTGGGACTTGGTGAATCTGGCACTTGGGACTAGTACAGACCGAGGTCACCTGTGCAGAAGAAAATTGTCGCCATCGTTCTTGCTTCAGTCGAGGCCTCCAGAAATACAATATTCAGGTGGTGCCAGGAAAAAAGTGAGTGTTTAAACTGGAGAAGGTTGTGGTATGGGATGTCCTAGGCATTTATTTACAAATGTCAGTCCCAGCTCCGGCACTGAGAAAGTCTTAAAACAGGAGACATGCCCAAGAGACTCGCTGGTTAGGTCTGCAGGCCTCAGGGAGAGGAGGATAGGGAGGGCTGGGGCAGCTGCACCCAAGTGGCCTTGCCTAGCTCGGAACAGCACACTCAGAAGGCCACGGAAGGCTCTTTGGTGGGGGAGGGGTCCGCCCCTTCCGGCCCCCAGGACGTCGGGCGGTGGGGGCTGGCCTGGTGGCCTGCAGCCTGGCCTCTTTGCAAGCCGTACACTAAGGCGCTGGCGCGGACCGCCAGGGAGGGCGCAGGGGAGCGCAGCGCACAAGCGGGGAGGCCGAGAAGCCCTTCAAGGACCCCGATTACTTTCCTTTGAAAAACAACAACAACAACAACAACTGCTCTCTACCCGCGCCCCCGCCCCCGTTTTAGCCTCCGGGGACCCGCGCTCCAAGCAATTGTCACCCGGGACCGTAAACACAGTTCAGTTGCCTCAACTTTCTCCGTGCATAAAAGTTCCCGGCGTGCGAGGAAATTTGAATATTTGATCAGCCCCTTTGAGTGACCCTCATTAGCCTGGCGCCCTGCTAAGGCCTCGGCATTGCAAGAAAGCTGCTGGGCCCGGCATTTGTACGCCTTGTTAGCGCCGCTTAATGAAGCCGCCCGGTCGGCTCAAAGGCGGCCTCGAAGGCCGGCAGCGCGCACCTCTCGGCACCCCGCTCTGCCTAATGAGCCCCACCGCCCGCTAAAGGCCCTTCCACCCCCCACATCCTTAAACAAGAGAAGTTTGGCTCCGTCTTGGGCCACAGGCGCCACCCACTGCCAGGCCCAGGAGGGTGGGCAAGAACCGAGCCTAGCTGGCTTGGCGATCTAACCCCGAGCAAAGGGATCGGGTGACTTGGAAGGTGTGAGCCCTACGGGTTGTGTGGGTGTGGGTGTGTGTATGGGGGGGTGCAGCTTCAGACTCTGGCTCGGGATCAGACTCCCCCTCCCAAGAGGGACAACAGCAAATCAATCAGTCACTCTAGTTCCTTAAAAATGCATCTGCACTAATGTTGGAGTGGCAGAGGGCAGATGCCCAAGGGAAGGCATCTTCCTTCCTCAAGTTCCTTTGGTCTCCAATACCCAAGAGACAGCACATTTCTTCCCAACAGTTCTCCTCTGACAACCGGAACTCAGATCTAAGAGGTTTGAGAAGGTGGGCAGCCTCAGCTCCCCACATCACCACTGCACCCCATCTGCAGAGCCCAAATGGAACACAATCAAATGTCGTGACAGTTGGCCAGCTGGAAGGGAATGCGGGATACCACGGCCTGTGCTAGCCGTCCACCCACCCCTCAGCTGTCCCTTCACAGGTCCCCTCAATCATGTTTCTGGTCTTGGGCAGGCTTCGAGAAAGTGCCATAGAAGGGGGTATGCTCCTTGGATGCCACCGAGCCTAATGTAGGCCGGCAGAGGAAAAGAAGGAAAGCTCTGGAAGAAAGTGGCGCCAAGGCAAATCATCTTTCCCCCTTTTCTTGGGGCAAGTAACATGCTTGCCCAGTAAATATAGAAAACTATTAGAAATCATATTTCCATCTTCAGAAACCGCCCCCTTTCTCCACTATTGCCCTTTTCCCTGGACTCAAGGGACGCTCAATGTTCCCTGTCACCCCCACCTTGCACTCTCAGCTCCTGGGCCCTTACGGGCTCCTTTTGGAGGGCTTGGGAGGCAGGGCGCTCCCGGACCGCACTCTGGATGCCCGCAGTGCCTCTGACACACTGAGCCTGGTCAGGTTGGTATCTTCCAGATCCCATTCTGGCCTTCATCCTCTGCCAAAAGACCAGGCAGGTCTTGAGATGGCAGAGTCCTCTCAGTCCATCTGGCCTGCTGCCCTGCCCTTTCCTCCCTCTCTCCTTCCTTGCATTTCACTGGCATACCCACCCCATTTCCCACTCTAAGGCAAATTGAGGCAAAACTGACGATGTGTAAGGATCATCCCTGAGCTGAGTAAAGGCAGTGCCCAGGCCACGATTCACCCAAAGGGCACAAGTAGGAGCAGAGAAACCAAGGGGTGGGAACCCTTGGAGAAGAGGGAGATCTAAGGCAGAGGATAGAGTTCAGTTCTGTGGCCCCAAGGCCAGGCCCACCGACTGCTCAGGGGAGGAGGCGAAAGGAGGGGGCTGGAGTCCACGGGCAACAGTCGGTCGGGGCA